>CM069906.1:24668822-24932792 GCA_036172215.1 Camellia granthamiana | reverse complement strand
AAATCAACACAGTATCAACATAGCTTATAGAATATACTTAGCCAAGGGAGTGTGTGTTCTGTAAGAGAGATGAGGACATACCTTCCACTTAGGATGCCCCTCCCCTTTTATATAGATGGATGGTGTGATATTTATTTGGGCTGGACCCATTGTAGGCTTTGTTTGGGTTAGGCCCAATAAGCTAATACCTATATTTTTCTGGCTCCCACAAATTACATTAATTAAATTAACTCCTTTGTGATTTTATATTAAACATCATATTTCAAGAAGTGATTTTACATATACGTGTAGCGTCCAATTTGATATTAATTGATTAAAATAATAGAACTCAATACTTTTTTTTGTTAAGTTTTAAAAGATAAAGTAACAAATGCCAAATAATAAATAGTCTAGAGTATTATTTTAAAAAATAAAGATTTATCGAAAATGATTGTCTATTTAAGACACCTATTGATGTTTCTTGAATAATTTTTAACTAAAATTTTAAATTTATAGTATTACTGATAATGAACTTTTATGAGCTCTTACAAAAAAGATATATACAAAAATAATTTAGTTGAATAAAAAATTTATGATTATTATGATGTCTCACATAATTAATTAGAACCCCTTTAAGTTTTGAAATTATTAAGGTTATAGAGATTTTATATCTGATTTCCTTTGAGAATACTGTTTATGATTTGATATTTGTAACTTTTTATTCATCAATGTGAATAACTCTTACGATTTTACTAATATTAGAATAAATCCTACATTTGAATCAATTTACCTTAATCACTTTTGGTGTAATAAAATACTTAAATATTGTCATATAAAAGTATTGTAACAGATCATAATCAAATACTACTTCAAATATAATTAAAGACCCTGATACACCACTTTAGATATAACTAAAAACATAAGAAATTAGCAAACACCTCTTCAATTAATAACTAAAATAATACACCATAAGTTATAAGTTATAACCAAGTCATAATTTGTATATTATAGAATTTTTTGTTGTTTTTTTTTTCAAAAAAAAATATTTTGATACAAGTAGAATTCAAGATTTTTGATTAATTTAATTAACAAAATTGAGGATTGATTTTAGGTTGAGTGAACACTTTTTTTTTTTTGTTTACCTTTGAAAAAATTATTTTTCTGAGTCTTTTTCATAGAAACCATGTTTATATTTAATTTTTAATTATTAAAATTTTCTACGCATAAAATATTAATGCTAAAAATTTATTTTTTGTACATTACATATATCACTTACTAATATATATATATAATTGCATTTGATATAAAATAAATAAATAAAATTTAACATTAGAGGAGGCAGGGCCGCATGGGAACTGCTTCTCCTCAAGTCCCTTCACATAGTAGTGTATATATACATATATATAATTGCATTGATATAAATAAATAAATAAAATTTAATATTGGAGGAGCAAGCGCACGTGGGGACTGCTTCCCCTCAAGTCCTTTATTATTTATTATTTTTATTTTTTTGGTAAATTATAAATATATTCTTTAGATTTGTTTAAAATATGAATTGTCCTTCGTAGTTTAGAAAATTACAAATATATTCTTATTAAAAAATTTTATTTAACAGAATTAATTGAAAAAGTAAATGTCTAACTGTTCACCTATACAATAATAAAATTATCTAAATTATTAATTGAAATAAAATTTTAACATTATTAAAAAACTATTAATTAACTTGATGATTTATTAATAAAATAACTTATTTGTTATGAAATTAAAAACCTTATGGGCATAATGTAATTTCTAGAACTACGCGAGGTAATTTGTAATTTAAGTAAACCTCAACTGGTGTGTTTGTAATTTACCCTTTTCTTTCTTTCTAGAGAGTTCTGTCTCGATACACTCTTTCTCTCCCTATATCACTAACGCCTCGTTTGAGTATAAGTTATTTTAGTAACTTTTTGACTTTTTACGAAAAGATATGTTGAAAAAATAACGTGACAACTTATATTGACTTCTTAACTTTTTACCTAAAACATGTACAGTCTCCAAATAAGGCCTAAAACAAACAAATATCCTTTAATCTTGCCCCATCGAAGATTGAAAATCCTAAGTGATTCGTGATTAGGTCAGGATTAAAATATTCCAATTCCCAAATATTCAAAACACACAATCGCTAAAATCATTAAGCACTTACGAAAGTGATTTAGATTGTTGTTTTCGGAATAACAATAAATCGACACAAACAATTTTTACGTGGAAAAACCACAATTGAAGAACTTTCAATTGTAATAAAAAATCACGGGCGAAACACCTAAGATCAATCCACTACTGAAGAAAGAAAGATTACAAAGATAACACACAAATTACCCAACTCAGTCAATTTGTCTTCAAACCTTCTATAACTCTTTCACCAAGCCTTCGTCTCGGAACTGATCAACCTGAAGTTGAATCCACAACTTCACGTTGTCGAATCAACGACTACGTACAGAATCAAACGCCTTTGAAACTCTACATTTGAATCTTCGGAATCCACCGAAGATTAACACTCTTGTATGCATTCGATCAACCTCTTTGATATGTGCTTCTCAATTCATGAGTTTAATACTCATTTAATTTTATCAAGGAAAACTCACAAAAACTCCAGATGAAAACCTCAAACAAAACCCTAAAATCCTTAAACAAGATCTAGGAGAAGTAATCCTAAAAGTGAACCAACACGCGAATATATAGAACTAAAAATCACGCGGTCCGCTCGAGCGGTGGAAATGCCCGCTCGAGCGGAGACTTCATATTCCGTGATTCAATACAGGGTTTACTCGCTCGAGCGGAAGTTTCCACGCTCGAGCGTAGAATCACAACATCCAGTATTTTTGCAGGCGTGGCAGAGATGTTGTGAGAGTGCAAACCCCGCTCGAGCGTCACTTTCCTCACTCGAGCGGGAAGACCAAACTGGAAAACTGAAAAACACAACTTGAGTACAAACTGAGGTTTTTCTATGGAATTTGACAACAAAGGGTCCTAACAATCTCCCCCTTTGTCAAATCTCGGACAAAACCCATTCTAGAAACAGTTTTTCTAACAAAATCACAAAATACAAAACAAACAAAAACTAATCCAAACTGATCCCAAAAGAACATGCACTTCTAATAACCAAGAGTCTTTGATACAATCACCTAAAAGAAAAACCAACCACACATGCCAACCAAAATCTGTGGAACTATATTAATAACACAATATAAAACCATCCATTAAAAATATATATATATATCCAACATATCCAACTATACCAAACAGCTATCCAAACTGTACCAATGAAGGATATAAACAAAAGTAAAACTACTGTATCATCAATGTAAACCAAAACAACTGTACCAACTGTAAACAACTGTACCACTCCCCTTTTTTGTTCGGGAGGGATCAAAAATAAGAGAAACAAAAGAGAACAGCGAAGATCATGGAGCGGGTGACTGGGGACTGCATTTGAAGCAAAGACAGGATCTGAGCCAGCTGAGTAGAAAACTGGGCCACAGGCTCCTCAATGCGCTGGGAAGAGGCCTCTAATGCTTTGAACCGAGCATCAACCGTGGTCTCAAGATCCGTGAGTCGGGCCTCAAAGATATCCATCCGCTCCTTGAGTCGGTCAAACCGAGAAGCAACAGATCACGTCAAAGGACTGAAGCTGGCCACGAATCGTACGAACTAGAGGGAGCTGCTCCCCCTCACCAATATCACCACCAGCAGCGGCGGCATCATACTCAGCCTCCTCTGCCATTGGCTGCAGCATCACTAGTACCTGCACCAGATCGACCTGAACCAGAAGAAACCCCCTCGAATGTGAGATTGACTCTGGGAGACAGTCTTTTTGGTAAAAGGCTGGGAAGGGGAAGCAAACTCCTTCTCATCGAAAGCAGGGACCTCAAACTTGGCAAGAAGCCGGTTTATGAGGCACCCATAGGGTAAACTAAGATTGTTGCGCTCAAAAGCAGCAACCATCTTTTGAATGATCAATGTGGCAAGATCTATGGGACCGATTTTGAGCAAGGCATTGAAGGACAAACCCTTGGTCCTGGTTAATTTCGGAGCTATGGGTGGTAACAATGACATTGGCACACACAATAAGGTTGAGCAACCTAAACTGTAAGAGAAGCTCATTCTGTTTGATCAAGGAACCGGAAGGCCAAGAACGAGGAAAACCATATAAGACATGGGCTACCTCATCGAAGTCACAAGTACGACGCACTGGAAAAGGATAGAAGATGGAAATCTTTCACTAATCCCTAACATCTCTCGAATAAGGTCGGTGGTAACAGTAATGGATTTAGACCGGACCCAAGTCTTGAAGGAGGGCCTAATATTGTCAAGGACTATCCATGTTACAATAGAATTCTTGCATCCAAGATAGGTTTTGAGAACCAGAAAATAAAAGAACATTATCCCCACCCAAGGGATCAAACAGTGAACAGATAGGGATAGTCTCGAATGTGCGAGGGTTGAACATTACATTCAAGATGAATGGAGCGGGCTGGATAAGACTCGCGGTACAACTTGGCTTTCTCAGTCGAGTGAAAGCGGTCAGTGTTATATGTAGGGCGAGGGGCAGTAGACTTTCGTCTTTTGAAGGTGGACATGACTAAACCAAGACAAAGAGATAAAACAAAAAACAACACAGACAACCTCCAACCCAAGACCAAAAATAAACCAATAGAGACAATACAAAACATAAGTATCACAGTTTTATATAGCAACATGAGACAAGGAAATAAGACTATGATGCAATAATGTAGGAAAATAGGAATCATAGTGTAACTGGTCCGCGAGGGAACTCACGGGTTACAGTTCGGACTCAATTTGTCACGGTTCTTAATCTTGAACCAAAGAGTCCAAATCCGGCAAATCGTTTTGAGAAAAACAGATTTTTGAAAGAAGTGCCAAACATGGACTGCTTTGCCAGATATAGAGTCGCCACCTAAATATTTTTTAACGGGGAAATTTAGGAAACCTTAACTCAGTGCCAAAGGCCACGTGTCCGTCATCACCAAAGTTGCCTCGGGTCGGGAACTTGGGTACGATTGGGGAAGGTCAGCTATGAGCACCCCCTCTCGCCCGATCCGAAGATCGGCCTCTACTAACCGTGATATCTTATTTTGAAAACGTTATGTGTTCTTATTCCGGTTATTAGCCTAGAATTACTATGTTATGCGCACAACAAACAAGTATAGACTAGATTGCCTAATTTGGAATGGAACATTGCATATCCGTTTGTTTGGAAAGCGCTTTGGAATTTGCTACTCGCAAGTAGGCTAAAACACGGATTTCAATGAGTTATTCCAATTCAAACAATCCAACCTTCACCCACAGGCATTCAGGCAGTTATATCACATAAGCAACTAGCCTCATGGTAAGCATGCTGTCATGTTAACATTCACACTCATGCGAGATGCTAAAGCATAAATGCTCACCTAGTACTCCAAGCCAAAATAGAAATTAGTTAGTAATCATATGCATGATCCTAGTTCATGTTAAGATGGCTAATGTAACACATACAGGATGCAACTAGAATAGGCTCGGCTATCCTAAAGATGGCATGTGAAATGCTGCAACTAACAAGTACTCAACTTGGAATTGAAATACAAGTGCAGTTAGCATGATGTGCAGAGCCCGGTGCATGCAAGACAAATGTATGGATGCACGCATACGTAGCATAAGGTATGCTAAAATAAATATGCCCTAGTACTAACCATTGAAACCAGGTAAGTAAAAGGGAGAAAGAAGTGGGGGTTGGAAGACATACACACACTCACCCACACTTATTACAAATTCGCCCTCGCTTGGAGGGACCAAAAGAATAATACAAATTAATTATCCTACAAGCTAATTAAATAATTACAGACCACCTAATTAATTAACAAATCAATTAAGCTAAGGAAAGCAGTAAAAGGCCTTGGGAAGAGAGTCCAATGCATGCGCGTTCGGGTTTGCTCGGAAATCTGTCGCCATGCACAAGTTGCCTCTGTTTACCCTGCTCTGCCCCTCTAAAAATGGCACAATTCTCAAGGAACACTCTCTGGATATTGGGGGACACCACTGGCCAAGTGGAATGGTCACCGGCCAAAGGGAATGATCACCGGCCACTGTTTAATCTACCGGCCACTGATGGATGGCCGGTCGGCACTATATGTAGCCAACCGGCCAAAACTTCCTGCAGAATCTATGTTGACAACAGCAGAGGACGATACTTGGCATGGCAATGCATTTCAAGCAATGTATGCACTAACCACACTCCTTATCATGTCCATGACTCAAAGGAGGATGGGCCTCGATTCTCGGACCACCAATCGTGTATTTCAATGCATGATGGCCCAAGAAACCAAGTAGGCAACTTCAATTTCAAATGAAATGCAAACCAAATAAACACACAAGAAGGCCTAACCTCTATCATACTCACTTCAAGAGGTCAAGCATGCATGCTCATGCAATGCAATCCTAAGCATGTGAGCCTGAGTGTGCAACATGGAAATGCAAAGAAGCAAGCATGCAACAATGCGAAGGATGGTCTTACACCAATTTAGGCAGCCCTCAAATAAGCCTAAAACAGTGGCCAACATGCTCAAGAATGAAGGCAAAATGACATGCGAGCATGCATGCACACAAGGACCAACACTTAAGCATTAAAGAGCAACCCTCAAGCACACTTAAGAGGATGCAAACATGGACAAATGGCATGCATAATAAGCTCTGAATATGCATGAATTAGAGGTGCCAAACCAACTAATTAACACAAGCAATGCATGTTAGCATGATCAAAACTCAAGGCAAGCTAAAGGGGTATTGGACCACACTTAACAAAACCAAACATGGCATGAAAGGAATGACCAAAATCAGAGGTTTAGCAAGTTAAAACAAAGCTAAGAACACAATGACATGGTATCCTAGGGGCCTAAACATGATGGCATGCATGAAGGCATAAACATGGAGCATGAGATGACAACTTTACTAGGCATTAAAGAGACATCAAACGCAAGCATACAAGCACACCATGAGGTCTGAAATAACATGCCAAGTGGTTCCAAACCACTGAAACAAAGCAAGGATGACATGCTAGAGGGGCCAAAGCTTAGGGCATACAAGAGGGATTACATGGTAGCTATTCCAAGCAAAGCATGAATGACTCAAATGACCTAAAACAGTCCCTTAGCATATCAAAACATGCATATAAGCTTCACAAAGCTTGGCCAAAACACAAAAGCATGGTAGTCTAAATGCTATGCATGTATTGAGGCAAATCATGGCATTACAAGGCATGTATGCTAAACAAGCATGGTGTACCAAAACCAACTAAAAACAGAGGCATATTATGACATAATAAGCATGAAAATCAACTAAGGCATGGCCAACACACACTTAGACTAGATGCTCCCTTAAGAGGCAAAAAAAAGGCCCTTTTCAAGGACAACAAGGAGAGGGGGTGGCCCTCTCCTTCCTAGGACCTCAAAGGCACCATTCTCATCACTGAAATCCCTCAAGATTTCAGTGGTGAGGAGGCCCAATCACAATGGTCCCGGAGCTCAACCAAAATGGCACAAAATAGAGCCTTTCAAGGCTTAAGAGGGGTCAAACAACCCCAAAACTTAAAGCAACCTTAACCAACTATTTAGAGCACTAAAAATTAGAACTTTTATATGTTATACACAAAGCTCAAAAATAGATGCAAGGTAGGCAAAAATGCGATGCAAAAATGGGGAATAAAGGGACAAGTTTCTTACCCTTGTAGACCCTCTTCACCAATGGTGCTCCAGCAGCTTCCTTAGGTTAAAATCAGTCTAAAACCTCCAAGAACAAACCTTTGGCTCCTCAGCAACTAAGGGAAGGTGTAATGGTAGGTGTTTGTGAGCAAATCTAAGCCTAAACACACACAAAATGCAAAAGAGAGAGAGATACAGAGATAGAGGATATATGTAAACCCTAACCCTAAAGCTCAAGCTCTGAAAATGTTGTCTAAAAATGTCTAACCTCTAACCAAGGGAGAAGAAGCTCTTTTTTATAGAGCTGTAGACTTGTAAGCTTACAAGACAAGCTTCCTAAGAGGGAGATCCCTCCATACACGTGTATGGATGGGAGCCAAGTGTGTGCCAGCTGCACAAAAATATCTGCAAAAGTAGATGCACAGTAGCCGGCCGGCCAAACATGCAATTGACCAAAAAAAGATAGCCGGCCGGCCATCTATAGTGCCGGTCGGCCAAACATTTGGCCGGTGGCAACAAGACACGGCCGGTGGCCTCAAGCCATGGCCGGTGATGGGTGGGGATGGTCTACAAGCCCTACCCTGCCTCTCAAAGGCAAAACACAAGTGTTTGATGCCAAACCAACCACAAAACAGTCGAGTCGAGAGGTCCTAAGACGAGGCGCGCTGCCAAGGCTTCCGGGAACTCAAGACGAACACAAACAAGGGTGATCACTAAGTGTTCAATCAGTGACGTCCAAGTCTCGAGGACGGTCAAAAATGGGGTGTCTACACATAGTAAACAAGGTAGCATCAAAATCATCAAGAACCTTAGCATAAGATAAATGTAATGACAACCAAGGCTAAGGGAACATCAATCAAGCACACATGTAGCCAACATGATTAGAGACTCAATTAGCAATGCAAGAAAAAAAATCACAAAACCATAGAGCAATATATGTAACAAAAAAAATCCCTTATGGAAACCAAAAAAAAACTAGCAAGATGCCCAAATCACTAACCCTAGATGGAAAAGAGAGAAACTAAACTGTTGTGAAACATGCAAAATCAACAATGAATAACCCTAAACATGAGGAACAAAAACCAAAATAGACCCATCTACACACTGTAAAACAAACTCAAAAAACATACAACTTATTGAGACCCATCAATCATGAGTCCTGAAAACTTGTAGAAAAAAATTTGAAGCACCAGGTCATGAACAAAACAGATAGAATTTAATCAAAGCCATAAGCATCATAAGAATGCATAACTCAAAAACACACATGAGAGCTCACAAATAGAATGCGTGTGTGTGCAATCCTTGAGAGCCACAAAGCTAGAGTTAATCCTCGTAGTGATCGGATGGCTGGACCTCCGACAAGAGTAACGGACCATCACAGAGAAAAGTCAAACCACTAGAAATCATGGGGTATTTGTTGAGTAAACGCGGAGGCTCCCCCTCAAACAATGATTCCCTACTTCTTATGTTTTTTGAACTTTACTTTCTTGTGGGCACTCACTGGTGGCATGCACGCTCAAGAGTATGGAGACCAAACCAGAGAAGAATGAAATCAAAAAGGATGGCCTGGTTGGTGCCTCTGAGGTAGCCTTTTCCTAATGCCCGGATTTCAATGAACTGAGGGAGAAACCATGGAAGTGAAAAAAAAATGGTAGATGGTTAAGAGACTCAACATTACCCATGATATACTAGTATAGGTCAATTCCTCTGAAAAAGTACAAGAAACACTGTTAGTGGTCCATAGAGAACTTTGATCACTTGTGCGGAAACCCCTGTAACAGTTTATCTCAAGGATGTGTACAGAATGAGATCATGAAGTAAATAAGTATGGGCATTGTAGACGCGTCCTCGGGCCACTGTGCTACAGTTCGGACTCAATATGTCACGGTTCTGAATCTAGCCTTGCAAAGTGCAATGTAAGACCGATAAATCACCAAAGAGTCCAAATCCGGCAAATCGTTTTGGAAAACTGATTTTTAAGAAAGAAGTGCCAAACATGGACTACTTTGCCAGATACAAAGTCACCACCTAAATCTTTTATTCTGGGGGAATTTAGGAAACCCTGACTCGTGCCTAAGGCCATGTGTCCGTCATCACCAAAGTTGCCTCGGCTCGGGAACTTAGGTATGATTGGGGAAGGTCATCTACGAGCACCCCCGCTCGCCCGATCAAAGATCGGCCTGTACTAAGCATGATATCTCATTTTTGAAAACACATGTGTTCTTGTTCCGGTTAATTAGCTAGAATTACTATGTGATGCGCACAACACACAAGTATAGACTAGATCGCCTAATTTGGAACAAAGTATCGCATATCCGTTTGTTTGGAAATGGTTTGAAGTTTGCTACTTGCAAGTAGGCTAAACACGGATTTCAATGAATTGTTCTAATTCAAGCAATCCAACCTTCACCCACAGGCATTCAGGCAGTTTATATCACATAAGCAATTAGCCTCATGGCAAGCATGTTGTCATGTTAACACTTACATACATGCAAGATGCTAAAGCATAAACACTCATAGTGTACTCCGAGCCAAAACAAAGAACTAGTTAGTAATCAATGCATGATCCTAGTTCATGTTAAAATGGCTAATGAAATACATGCAAAATGAAACTAGAAATAGGCTCGGCTATTCTAAAATGGCATATAAAATGCAACTTGATAACATGCTGTTGAACACGTATTCAAGTAATGTATTGAAAGTACATTGCAGTTAGTATGATGCGCCGAGCCTGGTACATGCAATACAAATGAATGATGCAAACATGCATAGCATAAGGATGCTAATTGAAAATGACCTAAAACTAACGATCAAAAGCGGTAAGTAAAAAGGAAAAAGAAATGGAGGTTGGAAGACATGCACACACGCACGCACACTTATTACAAAGTTCGCCATCTCGACGGAGGGTCCGAACGAAGAATACAAACCAACTAATTAACTAACTAACAAGCTAATTAATTATTATACAACCGAATTGAATAACTAGCTACAACTAATTATTACAAAACTTGATTAATTAACAAATTAACTAATTAAATTACAAATGGAAAGCGACAAATAATGCTGCTCCAGCTCTGTTTAAAGAAGCGGAAGGTGCACGCTCAGTTCTTGTCCCGAAAGCTCTCTTGATGCTCTTTAGAGGCTCTGTCTACAGGGTGCCCTTGAGAACTTGCTGCTGGATCTTACTAAATCCATGTTGGGGAATACACCAGTGGCCTGCCGGCCATGAATGGTTGCTGCCGACCCTCCTACCGACCAAGAATGGGAACTGTCGGCCACTGATGTGCTGCGACACCAAGCTGCAACAGAGCACAAAATAGAGAAAATGGAGGGTCTCCCAAGGGTATGTATGCACTATGCCACCCCATATCACCTCAAAACATCAAGGGAGAGCCATAGTTGGATCCAAGACCATCAATCATGCATCCCGATGCATGATGGCCAAAGATCCAACTTGTGCACATTTCAATGTAAAATGAATGCACAAAAACACATAAGTGCCTAGAACTCTATCATGGATAATTAAGAGCGTCGGCGACCGAGAATTGAGACACGTTTCATCACTGAAGTATGAAACGTCCCTCGTTTCTCGTGTTCGGATTAACACTTAATCCAAACAACAATGCAACACAAGCATGGCAAACATGCAATGCAACTCAAGCATGTGGGCATGGAATGCAACATGAATAACCTAACAAGGCCAATGGCACGCAAACATCCAAGGCATGCAAAGATGGACAGGTGGGCAACAACATACAAAATGAGATAAGCATGTGATAACATGATAAAGGAATAAACATATAATAAACTTGCAACATACTAGCATGTAACAACATGCAAGGTACCAAATATGCAACAAGCATGCGACAGCATGCAAGCCAAGCATGCAACAACATGCAAATGATGGACTTAAACCAAAATGGACAGCTCTCAAATAGGCCCAAATCAATGGCCAAAATGATGAATTGATGACACAAAATGCAGGACAAGCATGCATGCCAATTGGCCCAAGAGTTAAGGCATAAAGAGCACAACTCTCAAGCGCACTTAAAGAGTGACAAGCATGGAAGTATAACAATACTACATGCTCTGAAATGATGTTAGGAATGATGCCAAATCACACACATAACACGAGCATGGCATGCATGAAGCTCATAAGCTAAAAAACTAGGAAAGAGGCTTAAGCCATGGCCATACAAAGCAATCCCCGAAGGGCCAAGGGGACCTAAAACAGTCCCAAGGCAGGTCCAAACAAGACTAAAAACAAGCTTGAAGCTAGCCAACACAAGCTAGAACACAAGTCCGAAAGGCATGAAGCATGCAAGGCTACAAAAGGGGTAATACACTACACCTATTAAAACCAAACATGGCATGACATGTACAACATGAAACAGAGTTGCATCATGGTATAACAAGACCAAAAATGCACTGATATGATGAGCCAAAGGCTTAGGCTTAGTGGCATGCACAAAAGTTCATTCTTGAGGCATAAAGCACAAACTCTTCAAGGCATTCAAAGCATGTCAAATGCAAGTGTATGACCACATTTCATGGACTAAAATAACATTTGAAATGATGGCAAAGCATGCAAACATCACATGTATGGCATGGTAGGGGGCCTCAAAACCCAAGGCCAGTCAAAGCATTTACACTATAACTATACAAAACATGAGTGATATGGCCATGGCAGCCCAAAATAGTCCTAGAACAGCCCAAAATAAGGATAAAATCATGCTGGAGGAAAGCGAAAATATGCTAGGATGATGAGTCAAAACATCATGCACATAAAGCTAGTAAGTAAGATTTGTTCTACAAGTATATGGAGCATGCAAAGGATGACCAAACCAACTATAGACAGAGTTACGTGATGGCAAAACATCACCAAAAACATGCTGGAATGGACTCAACATAAGCTAGGATGACATGCTAAACCAAGAAGCATATAAAGCTAGTTTATGAGATTTACACTACAAGTGTATCATACATGCATGGAGTGACAAAACCAATCCAAAAGAGATCTAAGGCATGGTAAAACATCACCAAAAACCTACTGAAATGTAGCCAACACATGCAAGAAAGACATGCTACTTTGATGAGCTACAAATGGGATTACACTACACATGTAAGAAGCATGCAAAATATGTCCAAACCAACCATGGACAGACTTAAGACAGGTCCTAAAAGTCACAAAAAAAGGGCCTGAACCAAGCCTCAAAAATACGGAGAGGCATGCTCCTTTGGAAGGCCAAAAACTCAAGCAAACAAGAATCAAAAGAGAGGGGGCCACCCCCTCTGATTTGAGGCATCAAAACCACATGCCTACCACTGAAAATCCACTGGATTTCAGTGGTTAAAAGGCCAAACCAAGGCTAGCTCGATAGCCTTAAGGCATGGCTCAAAATAAGGCCAAACAAGGCAAACCACAGGGTTGAAGACCCTCAACAACACAAAGACCTTAAACAACTACCAAAAGCACTTAAATACAAGACTTTTTTCAGTTGAAAGCAAGGCCTAAAACAATATGCAAGAATGGCTAAAATGAGATACAAAATGTGCTAAAATGGGGAAAAAGCTCACCCTTGAAGTCCAACTTCGAAACCAACAACCTCAGGGGCCAAAAACCAACTTTCAGAGCTCAAGTATCACTCCTAAGAACTTTAACCCAAAGGTGGTGGTGTGTCTCTACGTGTTGTAGTGCAAAAGTGCAAGAAAAAGGCACAAAACTAACAACAATATAGAGAGAGAGAGTAAGAAATATAGAGAGAGAAAGCTATATCTCTTCTAAAATGGCTGAACCCCTGCTAAGGACAGAGGGCCTCTCCTTATATAGAGGGAAAACAATGCAAAGCTTCTTCAAGAAGCTTGGCAAGAGCCTCATTCCTCCATACACATGTATGGAGGGGAGATGAAAGGATTCTAGCTGGCTGAAACGATCTCGCGTGAAACCAGCTGAGACAGGGGGTCTGCCGGCCATCAGTGGTGGCTGGCAGTGGCTCATTGATGGCCGGCAGGCATCATCAATGGCCGGCAGCAACAAAGGCCTGGCCGGCAGTGCCAGACTATGGCCAGCAGTGCACTAAGAAAAGCATTCTGAAAGGACCAAGTCATGGTCCAAGAATGGGGCAGAAAGGATACAGGGTTTGGAAAGCTCAAACCTATGACGTTCCGCCGCGAAAGTCGAATACCCGACGAGCAATCGAGCTAGTGGCCGGATGTACTTGCAAGCACAACCTAGTCTTGAGGACGGTCAAAAATGGGGTGTCTACAGCTGCCCCTCTTTGACAGAACTCGAAAGTCACAAAGCGACGGGAGTGAATGTCAAAGTCCAGAGATGACCCATTTTTGACAAGGCCGAAGACTCAGGCAAACATTCAATATAACCATGCAGAGATGCGCCCGTAGGCTGGGGCAAAATGCAAATGACACGCAAGATGCAAGAGCATAACTTATGATTATGCAAAGAGAGCTGTAACGAAGCAATTATAATAAATGCAACAATTTTAAGCAAGTGAATAACAGTCCTACATATTCCAACAGAAAGGATGTAAGAAAATTATGCAATTCTCACCACGTCTCACGCGGAGTGAATACAATACCGTCGGGTTCACCTGGTTGCGCCAGTTTCAAATGAACCATACATACAATATCATGCCTGTAAAAGAAAGAAACTTTGACAGATACAATATAGTTAGTAACACATGTTCAACGCTATGTCAAATGCGGACACGTATGATGCCGATGGAAACATGCATACCAATGCAAGTGAAAAGTGTGTGACAACGCAAATGGAGGGGTGCATGACAATGCAACTTAAGTGTACGCATAACAATGCGAAAAGGGGTGCATGACAATGCAACCTAAGTGTGACGCATAACAATGCGGAAGGGGTGCATGACAATGCAACCTAAGTGTGACGCATAACAATGTGGGTGGGGTGCATGACAATGCAACCTAAGTGTGACGTATAACAATGCGGAAGGGGTGCATGACAATGCAACCTAAATGTGACGCATAACAATGCAGGTGGAACGTGCGTGACAATGCAAGTGAAGAGGTGCATAACAATGCAACTTAAGAAGTGCATAATAATGCGGAAGGGGTGCATGACAATTTAACCTAAGTGTGACGCATAACAATGCGGGAGGGATGCAAAACAATGCAACCTAAGTGTGACACATAACAATGCGGAAGGGATGCAAAACAATGCAACCTAAGTGTGACGCATAACAATGCGGTGAACTAACAAGTGCAGGTAAGGTGCGCTAGATATCGCGAATGACGCAATGCACAAAATAGTGCGAATGAGGTGTGCAAGATAGCGCGATGCGCAAGATAGCGCGATGCGCAAAATAGCGCGAATGAAATACAATGCACTAACAGATGCATATGATGTGCACAAAATAGTGCGAATGAAATGCAAAATGCAATGCACTAACTAGTGCATATGATGCAGTGCGCAAGGTAGCGCGATGCGCAAAATAGCGCGAAATAAAATGCAAAATGCAATGCACTAATAGGTGCATGTATGCAGTGCGCAAGATAGCGCGATGCGCAAAATAGCACGAAATGAAATGCAAAATGCAATGCACTAACAGGTGCATGTATGTAGTGCGCAAGATAGCGCGATGCGCAAAATAGCGCGAAATGAAATGCAAAATGCAATGCACTAACTGGTGCATATATGCAATGCGCAAGATAGCGCGATGCACAAAATAGCGCGAAAGAAATGCAAAATGCAATGCACTAACAGGTGCATGTGATGCAGTGCGCAAGATAGCGCGAATAATGCAAAGGGTGGCAAACTCCAACCATGCTGGAATCATGAGAGGAGGAAAAACCAATAATCAGGCGCGTATATAAGGCAACCTGAGATGAGTTCCAAACACGCTGAAATCGTGTGAGGAAGGAACAAACTCTAATCATGCTGAAATCATGAGAAGAGGTCAACAAATTCCAAACACACTGAAATCGTGTGAGTAATGAACAAACTTTAACCATGCTAAAATCGTGAGAAGAGGTCAACAAATTCCAAACACGCTGAAATCGTGTGAGGAAGGAACAAACTCTAACCACGCTGAAATCGTGAGAAGAGGTAAACAATTTCAAACACGATGAAATCGTATGAGGAAGGAACAAACTCTAACCACGCTGAAATCGTGAGAAGAGGTAAACAATTCCAAAAACGCTGAAATTGTGTGAGGAAGGAACAAACTCTAACCACGCTAAAATCGTGAGAAGAGGTCAACAAATTCCAAACACACTAAAATCGTGTGAGGAAGGAACAAACTCTATCCACGCTGAAATCGTGAGAAAAGGTAAACAATTCTAAACACGCTGAAATCGTGTGAAGAATGGGAGAAGGAGAAACATGGGGACATATCTCCGTGTTTCCCAAAAGAAAGGGAAACATAGGGACGTATCCCCGTGTTCCCCGAAGGAAAGGGAAACATAGGGACGTATCCCCGTGTTCCCTAAAGGAAAGAGAAACATAGGGACGTATCCCCGTGTTTCCCAAAAGAAAGAGAAACAAAGGGACATATTCATGTTTTCCGAAAGAAAAAAAAAAGTGCGCATAACAATGCAGCAAGAGGAAAGGCACACCTCTCAGCGTATCACATGCGAGAGAGAGAAGGTAAATTTCTCAGCGTATCACACGCGAGAAAGAGAAGGTAAATTTCTCAGCGTATCACACGTAAGAGAAGAAAGCAAAATCTCTCAGCGCACCACACACAAGAGAGGAAAGGGAAACTTCTCAGCGTATCACACGCAAGAGAGGAAACGTAAAGCATCTCTCAGCATATCACACGCAGGAGAGGAAAGGACTGTGTAGGAAAGCGCAGTCATCCAAACGCATATCAAATGCGAGAGGAGAAAGATAGGTCCAAACGCATGCCAAATGCGAGAGGAGAAAGGCATCAGTTAAACTGAACCGGAACGTCTCTAAATGAACAGTACATACAATACTGTGCAAAAATGAGAAAGAAACAAGATAGGTGCAATGCAATGCATGATGTTAAAGGGATGAAATGAACAAACAAAGCGGCACTTTAGAAAGCACCTCAAGGAGTGAGTGGCGGCAAGCTACTATATTTTGACGGGGATCTCCCCTTCTTGTGTTTTTTGAACAATTACCTTCAACTCACAGTTCAAAGGTTCTGAAATACTGACAAGGAGCAACATCTGCTAGGGAAACCATAGATGTCGCTTTTCTTCCTGATCATACCCACAACTTTCCCTCATTACAAAGCCAAGTTAACTCTGATGGGGAATTCTTAGGGAGAGCACATCTGATTGCCCTTCTAGCTTTGAAGCAGTCGACATAGTATTCTGTTTACTTTAAACATACAGCTCGTACAACACACTGCTCATTCTAAATGCACAGCCCATACAATACACTGCCCATTCTGACCACAGCTCATTCAGAACATACTGGATGTAGTGACGGAACTTGCAGAAGTTGAAACAAAAACAGTTGCTCCAAATTTTCTCTTTTCTATTGCTTTGTAGCCCGGAACCCATTTGGCTTCAGATAGGTCCTGGTTCTACTGATCTGACATGACCTGGGTTAAACCCTATGGTTTTTATGAAAGAAAAAAACCTGTTTTGCACAAATGTAGAGAATGGCACAGCACTCTGAGCACAAAACGATTTTTATTTTTGAATTTCAAATTGAGAAACGAGTTCTTAACCGGGTATTGAGCCTACGACTGACCACAGCAAAAACGACTCAACAATGGAAAAAACAAAGGTAAAATAACCTAAACACATCCGTTGACACGCAAAATGACTCAAAACAAGAATCGAAACAAAACAAAAGGCACGACACTCGAACGTGCACAGGGAGCCTGTTTCTCTAGGTATTGTTTCCCACCCTTTCTCATTTGTGATTCTCACATCACTCGGCCCTCAGGTTCTGTTTTTCTGAAAAAGCCCTTTTCTGACTTTTTCTCTCAACGCACATCTCTCTATTCTTCAATCTCTTATTTTTTTTTGTCCCTTCCCTGGGTGGTTGATGGATAAACAAGAAGGTGCGGGCTCTTGCCCCTAGCATTCCGCTAGATTCTTCTTTTTCTGTGCACAACTAGTGAATTTCCCCACAGAGGGGTTGTGTTATAACTAGGTGTATAGCAGATCTGCAGCTGACATCGGTTGACGATGCTTTGCTGGAGAGTTTGGACGTGATCTGATCTGTCTAGATAAGGGAGTGGAATATCTTGATCCATTCCAGTTTGTGCTTCGCACTTGGCTTGATACCTCGCTGCTTGGAGGATGAGAGAGCTTTCGGCCCTTTGCTTGTTAGCTTCAGTTGTGCCCTTTTCTGGCAGATAGAGTGCCCTTTTCCGGCAAGTATGGTGCCCTTTCTGGAAAGCATGTTGACAACGGGGAAAAGACCGGAAGCCTGACTCAACTGCGCCCTTAGTTCATCATTTTGACCATTTTTTTGTTTTTGCTTTCTACTAAAACAATTTTGACCAAAATTAGAGTCAGATTAACATGCTTATTTGATTTTGTGATTTAAAATCATGCAAGTTAGGTTATGAGCACTGAAAATTTTCCTTTTTTGGGTCCAAGAAATGGTCCAGTTTTAGAAAAAATGGAATAATTTTTGAGAGAATTAGTCAACCTCAGTAAAAATTCTCAAAAACTGTTTTTGCAAATGGTCACTGCTCGACCAACACGAAACTTACTCTTGAGATGCACAACCTCGGATCTACAACAATGGAAAATTGCCCCTTGTTTGAACGGCACTGCACGGCAACGGAAAGTTGCCCCTTGTGTGAATGGCGACTCATGGCAACGGAAAGTTGCCCCTTGTCCGAATAGCGCCGTAGCATATTGTAAATAGTTCTTATAGTGATGATCACAACCGAACTCTCGGATAAGGAGAAGACAAAGATAATTAGAACCATTACATGGACACAGTTGATTTGGGAGTGTTTGTGGTTGGACTTCAGAATGAAGTTGCCTACGTATCCCAAACATGGGAATCAAGCCTTACATAGTTCCGGGTTAAGGTACACTAGGGTATTAACCTCTCCTTTTACGCTCTAACTTTTGCCAAGGCCGCCCTTCTGGGTTTTTAACCTTGCGAGCTTTGTTTTTCTTTTCTATTCATTTCTCTTCTACTTCTTTTCATTGTTTCAGAATTTTCTTTGCTTTTTCATTCTTTGCATTTTTTCTTTTCTTTTTTTTCTTGTTTTTCTTGCTCTAACTTTTGCCTGGGTCCCCCTTCCGGGTTTTCGGCCCAACGAGCCTCTCAAGGGTAAAAGTGTAGCTTTGTCCATGTCAAATGGTTTTAGGATCTTGAAGCCATCTGAATCCAGGAGAATGGATGCCATTCGCTGATGATGTAGAAGTCCATCCAATGGGGCCTGAATTGCCCCCAGTGCTATGGATAGGAACTCAATTGTCCTACAGCAATACTTTCTTCTTCCCCCCTTCTGGGATTTGGCATTTTTGCCAGTGTTCGTTAGTTTGAGAAATGTCCCAATTTTTGACTCTTCGAGCATATCTGACATTTTTTGCCCCTAGTTCGAGGGGTGCTTCTGATCTAGCTTCGCAAGCTTCCTATTGTGGTTGACCGTTGAACATTCTGATTCCAAGTTCAAGGTTTGAAAGCAAAGGGGTTGAGTCTCGAGGCAGAGAGCGATCCTATGCTGCACAATCTCAAGAGCGATTCCACACAGGTCTTCGCAGAACCACGCAAAACATTTTTTGAAATCTTTAAGAAAGTAACTAGTCGCTCACGCTGAAGACAATGTAGAACCAATTTGGATCAAGCTAGGATTCTTCCCGGTACTCATATTAACAAACATGATTTCATTCATTAAGGGCTTAGCATGCCTCTCTTTCTCTCAATTGATCAAAGTTTTGCAAATCCCAAGGAATTCCTTCCTCTTTGTTTTCATCACATCACAGTGTTTGAAAAGTTTTGAAAAACTTAGGTTAATACAATGAGTTCAAGGCATAGAAAAGTAGGCGAAAAGTACTGTCGTTTCATTCGAACTTTCTAGCACAACTGGCACAAGGCAGAAGTAAGCACAAAAGCAAGAAAAACCACTGTTGTTTCATTCAAATCTTCTGGTGTAACTGGCTCCATGACAGAAACAGACGCAAAAGAAAGCGAAAAGACAAACACAAAACAAAATAGTGATATATGAGGTAACACACCCGGAATCACCCGACTTCTGTATAACAGGACTGACTCGATACAACAAGACAGACCCTTAATCAAAAAGACTGACTCAAAACAATGAGACAGACTTAAAACAAAACCACAGAACTGACTCCACGCCCAAGTCAAAAACTACAAAACTAGCATTCGCAAATGCTCAACACAGAGCGTGCCATACGCCACATCTGAAGTAGACCGAGCGCCGCCCGCAGGTGGTTCTTCCCCTGATCACATCACATTATCCTCCAGATTCACTGATCCAGTGACGATAGACTTTGCTAAGCTAGGTGGGAGGACAACCTCGTTGTCAAAAAAATCCTGTACTTCGTGGCCAAGACGGAAGCAATTGTCAGTGGTATGATCGGTTTGTTGATGGTATGCATAGTACTGGGTAGCGTCATGGCTAGGTGGAAGGCGACTAGGGAGAGGCCGAGGCTCGAGGGGTTTAAGATGCCCGGTTTCAGCAAGGATTTGAAGAGCCTTGGACAAAGGCATGTAGTGGGCATGAAAGACCCTGCGACCTCGGGGTAGATACTTCGAGTTTTGTGGATTTTTACTGGACGTACTAGCAAAGGGGTCGGCAGGTGCTCACTTGGTCTGCTGATCTTTCCCGGGTATAGGATTAGGGTTGGAAGGAGCAGTTCTGGTATAACGGCCCCTCTCCTGATTTTTTCCTTGGCTTGAACTGCCCTCGGTCTGAGTGGGGAAAGTGTCATTCATAGTTTTGGCAACAACCGTGAGTACTTGTTGTTTGTTCAATCCCCCGGCTTTCAAAGCCTCAATGGCCTGCAAAAGTTGTTCATAGGAATCAGTGTCTGCCTCCACCTTGTTCTTACCACTAGCCTCAGCTTGGTTGAAGGTTTGGGTTGCTACATCAGAGCAGAGCCCGGTTGTTGTTGACCTGTCATTGCCAAAACTTAGGATGGCTTCAGGTTGGCTGAGTTCAATTACAATTCGCCCCAATAGCGGGGGCTCTTCTGGCATGAAGTTTTCGGCATACGATGTGGTTGGCGGTGGGACCGACATTCCGTAGGCTAGGTCAGCCACAGATCTCTGAAGATCGCTGATCATTCCCATCAGCTCAAAAGTGATGGCCTCACGGGTTTGAAATAATTGAGGTTCCCAGATTGGATGTGCAGCAGGTGACCTGGGCGGGTGTGGCATGTCAAGATCAATCTCACCCTGTATGGTGATTCCCTGGTTTAGTGCCGTTGCCATGACCACAATTTCTTCTAAATTTGTGTCATCGCGAGTCTGTTGCTGAACTGAACAAAGGTGATGCAACTAGTGACTGACGGATCAAATGAACCGGTGAGCCTTGACTGACTTTTCTCCGCCTTGCCTCATCGAAAGAAAATACTGGTTGCTCTTGAACTGAATCTCCCCCCCTGTCCTTGCAAAAGAGAAAACAGGCAGCATCTCAGCCCAATTTCACCAAAACAGAAGTAAGCATAGCTGCATGACTGTGCTCTCTACTGGGTTCTGCCCAAAATTCTGCCTGTAAACTGATACCCTCGGGTAAAACTGATTCCCTCAAATTCTGATGCCCTCAGGCCTGATACCCAAACTTGCAGACTGATACAAACAACCCTGTAGAGACACACTTTGATAGCAAATATCATACAAGTAAGAGCCAAAACACCCCTATGTTGGGGTAGGGTTTCCCTGTCCTATTTTGTCAGGAGTTAGGGTTTCACTACGCACACAACGGCTTTCAAACAACCTACAATCGGGTAAGCAACCTGTCCTAGTTTGGAATAGTCACTACGGATTCTGCTATGCACTAGGTCAAATGGTCAAAAAGGGTGCCCCGGTGAAAACCGAGGTTTATGTTCCCGTTGTGGCAGAGCCTGCAACCGGTCAGCCTAATTCATGTTAAAATGGCTAATGCAACACATGCAAAATGCAACTAGAAATAGGCTTGGCTATTCTAAAATGGCATATAAAATGCAACTTGATAACATGCTGTTGAACACGTATTCAAGTAATGTATTGAAAGTACAATGCAGTTAGTATGATGCGCCGAGCCCGGTGCATGCAATACAGATGAATGATGCAAACATGCATAGCATAAGGATGCTAATTGAAAATGACCTAAAACTAACCATCGAAAGCGGTAAGTAAAAGGGAGAAAGAAATGGAGGTTGGAAGACATGCACACACGCACGCATACTTAATACAAAGTTCGCCCTCTCGACAGAGGGTTTGAACGAATAATACAAACTAACTAATTAACTAACTAACAAGCTAATTAATTATTACACAACCGAATTGAATAACTAGCTACAACTAATTATTACAAAACTTGATTAATTAACTAATTAACTAATTAAATTACAAATGGAAAACGACAAATAATGCTGCTCCAGCTCTGTTTAAAGAAGCAGAAGGTGCACGCTCAGTTCTTGTCCCGAAAGCTCTCCGAATGCTCTTTAGAGGCTCTGCCTGCAGGGTGTCCTTGAGAACTTGCTACTGGATCTTACCAAATCCATGCTGGGAAATACACCAGTAGCCTGTCGGCCATGAATGGTTGCTGCCGACCCTCCTGTCGACCAAGAATGGGAACTGCCAGCCACTGATGTGTTGTGACACCAAGCTGCAACAGAACACAAAATAGAGAAAATGGAGGGTCTCCCAAGGGTATGTATGCACTATGCCACCCCATATCACCTCAAAACATCAAGGGAGAGCCATAGTTGGATCCAAGACCATCAATCACGCATCCCGATGCATGATGGCCGAAGATCCAACTTGTGCACATTTCAATGTAAAATGAATGCACAAAAACATATAAGTGCCTAGAACTCTATCATGGATAATCAAGTGCGTCGGCGACCGAGAATTGAGACACGTTTCATCATTGAAGTATGAAACGTCCCTCGTTTCTCATGTTCGGATTAACACTTAATCCAAACAACAATGCAACACAAGCATGGCAAACATGCAATGCAACTCAAGCATGTGGGCATGGAATGCAACATGAATAACCTAACAAGGCCAATGGCACGCAAACATGCAAGGCATACAAAGATGGATAGGTGTGCAACAACATACAAAATGAGATAAGCATGTGATAACATGATAAAGGAATAAACATGTAATAAACTTGCAACATACTAGCATGCAACAACATGCAAGGTACCAAATATGCAACAAGCATGCAAGGCAAGCATGCAACAACATGCAAAGGATGGACTTAAACCAAAATGGACAGCTCTCAAATAGGCCCAAATCAGTGGCCAAAATGATGAATTGATGACACAAAATGCAAGACAAGCATGCATGCCAATTGGCCTAAGAATTAAGGCATAAAGAGGACAACTCTCAAGCGCACTTAAAGAGTGACAAGCATGGAAGTATAACAATACTACATGCTCTGAAATGATGTTAGGAATGATGCCAAATCACACACATAACACGAGCATGGCATGCATGAAGCTCATAAGCTAAAAAACTAGCAAAGGGGCTTAAGCCATGGCCATACAAAGCAAGCCCCGAAGGGCCAAGGGGACCTAAACCAGTCCTAAGGCAGGTCCAAACAAGACTAAAAACAAGCTTGAAGCTAGCCAACACAAGCTAGAACACAAGTCCGAAAGGCATGAAGCATGCAAGGCTACAAAAGGGGTAATACACTACACCTATTAAAACCAAACATGGCATGACATGGACAACATGAAACAGAGTTGCATCATGGTATAACAAGACCAAAAATGTACTGATATGTTGAGCCAAAGGCTTAGGCTTAGTGGCATGCACAAAAGTTCATTCTTGAGGCATAAAGCACAAACTCTTCAAGGCATTCAAAGCATGTCAAATGCAAGTGTATGACCACATTTCATGGACTGAAATAACATTTGAAATGATGGCAAAGCATGCAAACATCACATGTATGGCATGGTGGGGGCCTCAAAACCCAAGGCCAGTCAAAGCATTTACACTATAGCTATACAAAACATGAGTGATATGGCCATGGCAGCCCAAAACAGTCTTAGGACAGCCTAAAATAAGGATAAAATCATGCTAATATGCTAGGATGATGAGTCAAAACATCATGCACATAAAGCTAGTAAGCAAGATTTGTTTTACAAGTATATGGAGCATGCAAAGGATGACCAAACCAACTATGGACAGAGTTATGTGATGGCAAAACATCACCAAAAACATACTGGAATGGACTCAACATAAGCTAGGATGACATGCTAAAACAAGAAGCATATAAAGCTAGTTTATGAGATTTACACTACAAGTGTATCATACATGCATGGAGTGACAAAACCAATCAAAAACAAATCTAAGACATGGTAAAACATCACCAAAAACCTACTAAAATGCAGCCAACACATGCAAGAAAGACATGCTACTTTGATGAGCCACAAATGGAATTACACTACACATGTAAAAAGCATGCAAAATATGGCCACACCAACCATGGACAGACTTAAGGCAGGTCCTAAAAGTCACAAAAAAGGGCCTGAACTAAGCCTCAAAAATACAGAGAGGCATGCTCCTTTGGAAGGCCAAAAACTCAAGCAAACAAGAATCAAAAGAGAGGGGGCCACCCCCTCTAATTTGAGGCATCAAAACCACATGTCTACCACTAAAAATCCACTAGATTTCAATGGTTAAAAGGCCAAACCAAGGCTAGCTTGAAGGCCTTAAGGCATTGCTCAAAACAAGGCCAAACAAGGCAAACAAGAGGGTTAAAGACCCTCAACAACACAAAGACCTTAAACAACTACCAAAAGCACTTAAATACAAGACTTTTTTCAGTTGAAAGCAAGGCCTAAAACAATATGCAAGAATGGCCAAAATGAGATACAAAAATGTGCTAAAATGGGGAAAAAGCTCACCCTTGAAGTCCAACTTTGAAACTAGCAACCTCAGAGGCCAAAAACCAACTTTCAGAGCTCAAGTAGCACTCCTAAGAACTTCATCCCAAAGGTGGTGGTGTGTCTCTATGTGTTGTAGTGCAAAAGTGCAAGAAAAAGGCATAAAACTAACAACAATATAGAGAGAGAGTAAGAAATATAGAGAGAGAAAGCTATATCTCTTCTAAAATGGTTGAACCCCTGCTAAGGAGAGAAGGCCTCTCCTTATATAGAGGGAAAACAATGCAAAGCTTATTCAAGAAGCTTGGCAAGAGCCTCATCCCTCTATACACATGTATGGAGGGGAGATGAAAGGATTCCAGCTGGCTCGAACGATCTCGCGTGAAACCAGCTGAGACAGGGGGTCTGCCAGCCATTAGTGGTGGCCGGCAGTGGCTCATTGATGGCCGGCAGGTATCATCAATGGCCGGCAGCAACAAAGGCATGGCTGGCAGTGCTAGACTATGGTCGGCAGTGCACTAAGAAAAGCATTCTGAAAGGACCAAGTCATGGTCCAAGAATGGGGCAGAAAGGATACAGGGTTTGGAAAGCTCAAACCTGTGATGTCCGCCACGAAAGTCGAATACCCGACGAGCAATCGAGCTAGTGGCCGGATGTACCTGCAAGCACAACCGAGTCTTGAGGACTGTCAAAAATGGGGTGTCTATAGGCATTCAGAATAAGCTATGAACAAAGAAGAATGAGATCTTGTAAGCAACATGAGCAGTGTTCATATAAATGTTTGATGCAAAGATATCAAGACTCAATGACAATGAGACTATCACATCCAAGTACAATAAGCCAACCACTCACACTCACTTTAGAAAATAGGAAACAACCTAGTTACTGAGCACTACACCCAAGGTTTTTCTAAGAAACTCAAATCGAAGAAGATCAAGGGGTTTTGTAAAAATATCAGCTCTTTGATGCTCAGTAGGTACATGTTCCAGAACAACAAGGCCTTCTTCCACGAACTCTCGAATAAAATGATGACGGATGTCAATGTGTTTGGTGCGAAAGTGTTGGACAGGATTTTTTGAAATGTTTATGGCACTTGTGTTATCACAGAAAAGAGTGAGAGTGTTCTGATCTATCCCATAATCATGAAGCAATTGCTTCATCCACAGCATTTGTGCACAACAACTCCTTGCAGCAATGTACTCAGCCTCAGCAGTCGAAAGGGAGATGGCATTTTTCTTTTTACTATGCCAGGAAACCAGATTGTTTCCAAGGTAAAAACACCCTCCGGATGTACTCTTCCTATCATCAGCACACCCTGCCCAGTCGGCATCAGAAAACCAGTAATTTCAGCTATAGTATCAGTAGAAAACAAAACCCAATACCCTAATGTCCCATTAACATATTTAATGATGCGTTTGACAGCAAAAAGATAAGACTCTTTAGGACTGGCTTGGTAATGGGCACAAACACCTACACTGAAAGCAATATGAGGACGACTGGCTGTGAGATAAAGAAGACTCCCTATCATACTCCTATACAGGGTAGGATCAATATCAGTACCAGAGGAATCTTTAGAAAGGTGAAGACTGGTGCTCATGGGAGTGCGAGCATGTTTGGCAGACTCAAGACCAAACTTTGACACAAGATTTTTGGCATACTTAGACTGAGAAACAAACATACATGAAGGAGACTGTTTAATTTGAAGACCCAAAAAATAAGATAACTCTCACATCATGCTCATCTCAAACTCATGTGTCATGTAATCCGAAAAATATTTCACAAGATAATCAGCAATGGGTCCAAACACAATATCATCAATATAAATCTGAGCAACAAGAATATGAGACTTAGTATGTTTCACAAATAAAGTCTTATCCACACTACCCCTTTGAAAATCATTATCAAGAAGAAAGGTAGTAAGTCTATCATACCAAGCCCGAGGGGCTTGTTTCAACCCATACAAAGCCTTGTCTAACTTGTAGACATGATTTGGACATTTAGGGTCCTCAAACCCTTTTGGTTGCTCAACATATGCCTCTTCTTTCAAGTACCCATTCAAAAAGGCACTTTTCACATCCATTTGAAACAATTTGAAACCAAGATAACAAGCAACACCAAGTAAAATTCGAATAGATTCGAGACGTGCAACTGGGGCAAACGTCTCATCATAGTCAACACCCTCTACTTGTGTGTAGCCTTGAACAACCAACCTGGCTTTATTCCTAACCATAGTACCATTCTCATCAGATTTATTTTTAAAGATCCACTTGGTACCTATCACATTCATGTCTCTAGGTCTGGGAACTAGAGTCCAAACATTGTTACGTTCAAATTGACCTAATTCTTCATGCATAGCATTGACCCAACTATCATCTAGCAAGGCCTCTTTAAAATTCTTAGGTTCAATTAATGAAACATAACACATATGTGATATCTCATCCCGAATCTGTCTTTGGGTTTTCATTCGATCCGATACACTTCCAATCACCTGTTGAGCTGGATGATTCAATTTCACTCTTGCTGATGTTTGAACTCAGGACTAGCGATGACAGAAGCATTATGAGTGATGTTTCTTTGTGCACTCTTTGGACTTGAACTTACCTGTGAGGATGGTGTTGTCACAACTTCTTGAGATTAGACCTCAGCTTCTCTTTGACTTTGTGGTTCAGTATCCAAGATTGGAGACTCACCATTGTCATCATCATTTGTTGTTGGAGTAGGTGAACCTGTGTCATCTATAACCACATTGATTGATTCTGTTAAAGAAGAAGTTCGTAGGTTATAGACTCGAAAAGCCCTACTGGTGGTTAAATACCCTAGAAAAATACCTTCATCACTTCGGGAGTCAAATTTGCCCAAAGGCTCTCTATCTTTGAAGATGTAGCATATGACATCTCAAGGCTTTCAAGCTTCTCTTCATATGTGGAATACACTTTCAGAAGTTCATTCCTTTCAGTTTCACAGGATAGAAGTTTTCCACATAAGTCTTGCCTGTCACTTGAGATCTTGATGACATTCTGCTTTACTGCTACGAGTTCTCCTTTTAGCTTGACATTCTCACTTTCACATGCTTTGAGCTTGAGAGAGAGTTTGTCGTTGATTTTGGACAAATTCAGAGATTTCTCGTAAAACTTTTCGTAAGCTTGTTGTAGTTCATCACCATTAATCTCATCATTGTCTTCTGATGTTTCATCATCCTCTTTTTGCTCTTCATTCTCCTTGACCTCATCCAATCTAGCAACTAAGGCAGGAAAGTTGCTGGATGGTGGTGAAGGTAAATCTCCTCTTTCATGAAATTGGCTCAGAATTTCCCATGCATCTTTAGCCTTTGTGCAGTGAGCAACCCGTTGTTGTTCTTCGTCAGAAATTGCTCCACGAATAGTAATTAGGGCTCTCTGATTGCTCGAATTGTCAGTACTTTCTGTATCTTCTTCAATGGCTTCCCAGCCTTCTGGGTCAAAAGCTCTCAGAAACGCCCTCATTTTGATCTTCCAATACAAGTAGTTACTCCCATCAAAGGTGGGAGCATGATGCAGGTTCTGACCATGAGCTAATTCTGCTGGCTTTGGAAGAGCTTGAGTGAAAGTGAACCAAAAAGCCATGAAAGCACTATCCCCGTCTTCACCGAATTCAGGTTCTTCAGGTTCTTGCTCCAACCCGCTTTCATCATCCCAAGTCACAGTGTAGACTTTCTTTCGATTCTTTTTCGAAGGACATTTAAGGGCAATATGACCAAACCCTTGACATTCATAGCACTTGACCCCTTGCCACTTTACAATCTTCTTTTCAGTTTTTGGAGCAAGTTTTGGTGGAAAAGTTTTGGGTTTTTCATTACTCTTGTCTTTTGAAATAGGGTCTCTGAAATTCAGCTTCTTTTTCTTTAAAAATTTTTTAAACTGTTTGGTAAAGATAGTCGTCATCTCAGACTCTAAATCAGACTCAGTCTCCGGAGTTTTTGCAGTCTCATGAGCACTAGTGAAGGCCACACTATCTTTTTGTTTTTTCTTTGAAATCTGGTGGGCTTCATAAGTCTGCAAGTTTCTAACCAACTGATCAAGCTTGAGGGTATCAACATTCTGAGCCTCCTCGATGCCTGTCACTTTTGATTGGAACCTCTCAGGTAAAGACCTCAAAATTTTTCCAACAACTTTAGCTTCAGGGATTTTTTCACTGAGTGTGAAACAGGAATTCATGATATCACTAAGTTTTGCATAGAAATCATCAAACGTCTCATCATCACGCATAAAAAGGGTTTCAAAGGCGGAGGTGAGACATTAAAGTTTTGACCTTTTGACAGAAGTAGTACATTCGTGAATCGTTTCAAGAATATCCCATGCCTCTTTTGCTACCTCACACGTGCAGATACGACGAAACTCTTCAGGTGTGACGGAGCAAAATAGGGAATTAAGAGCCTTACTGTTCCAACTCGAGTTTTGGTAATCAATTGTGTCCCATTTATCAAGGCTTTTAGGAATATCAACACCATCAATGGTGACAATAGGTTCACTTCACCCATAGATCACGTAGTGCCAAACTTTCTCATCGATGGATTTTAAAAACACTCTCATACGAGCTCTCCAATAAGAATAGTTTGTACCATCAAATAAAGGAGGTCTATGGGTCGAGTTACCTTCACGAATAGAATCCATAACACTAATCACACAAAATCACACTCCTATAGTTTTGATAAAAACAAAGAGTGACCTGCTCTGATACCAAATAAAAATCCTAAGTGATTCGTGATTAGGTCAGGATTAAAATATTCCAATTCCCAAATATTCAAAACACACAATCTAAATCATCAAGCACTTACGAAAGTGATTTAGATTGTTGTTTTCAGAATAAACAATAAATCGACACAAATGATTTTTACGTGAAAAAACCACAATTGAAGAACCTTCAATTGTAATAAAAAACTACGGGCGAAACGCCTAAGATCAATCCACTACTGAAGAAAGAAAGATTACAAAGATAACACACAAATTACCCAACTCAGTCAATTTGTCTTCAAACCTTCTGTAACTCTTTTACCAAGCCTTCGTCTCGGAACTGATCAACCTGAAGTTGAATCCACAACTTCACTTGTCGAATCAACGACTACGTACAGAATCAAACGTCTTTGAAACTCTACGTTTGAATCTTCGGAATCCACCGAAGATTAACACTCTTGTATGTATTCGATCAACCTCTTTGATATGTGCTTCTCAATTCATGAGTTTAATACTCATTCAATTTTATCAAGGAAAACTCACAAAAACTCCAGATGAAAACCTCAAACAAAACCCTAAAATCCTTAAACAAGATCTAGGAGAAGTAATCCTAAAATTGAACCAACACGCGAATATATAGAACTAGGAATCGCGCGGTTCGCTCGAGCGTGGGAATGCCCGCTCGAGCGGAGACTTCATATTCCGTGATTCATACAGGGTTCACGCTCGAGCGGAAGTTTCCACACTCGAGCGTAAAATCACAACATCTAGTATTTTTGTAGGCGTGACAGAGATGCTGTGAGAGTACAAGCCCCACTCGAGCGTCACTTTCCCCGCTCAGGCGGGAAGACCAAAACTGGAAAACTGAAAAACACAACTTGAGTGCAAACTGAGGTTTTGCCATAGAATTTGACAACAAAGGGTCCTGACAAAGATAAACCAAAGGCCAAAATGTAGAGCACGGTGATAATTATATTTTGACCAGTAGAGATCAAAATTCAATTACGTCAAAAAATGAAGGATGTGTTTGGTTTTGTTTGGTTTCTGGAGATAATTTTTTTTTAAAAAAAAATCTTGGGAAAAGAGTTTAAAAATTGTTTTGATTTGTTTAGTTGTATATTTTGAAAATAGTTTTGGAGTATTGGAGTTTGGGATAATTTGATATTTTGTTGTAATTGAGTAGATGTGTGTGAGAGAAAAAGTGATTAAGAATGAGAGAGGAGAGAGAAAAAGTGATTGATTGATGTGTTGGAGATAGAAAATGATTTTGGAATTTTTTTTCCAAAATCACTAAACCAAATAAAATTTTAGAAAATTTTCTTCAAAATTTGTTTCTCAAAAGCAAACCAAATAAGGCTTGAGTCTTTTCATTTTTTTCCCCCTTCTAAGGCTTGAGATAGAAATTTTTTAAACATTGTGTATGTGTTTTAGCATTATTATGTGTTATTTTAATAATATAATACTTGAAGAAATTATGATTTTAATAACGATGTATTTATTGTATAAAAAATGAAAAGTTTTCAAATTCTTTTTTAAAAAGTTTCCTATTAGTTAACTATGGTGATTTTATGAATCATGGGATTAAAAAATGTATCTATAAAACGAGAAATTTCTAAATTTTGATAAAACCCTAGAAACTTGAGAGGTTGAATTTGAGATTTTATAGTTAAATTTATGAGAAATTACAAGTGTTGAAACTTATGTTTTATGAATAATGTGAAATTGAAAGCGTGTATTCAAAAGGATGAGACCGAGGAAAATCTTTTTGAGAATATTGAAAATTTTGAGTTTATTTTAAGCATTGATTAAATTGAAGAATTGACCTTTTGAGAGAGGATGAGAATTATTTATTATGTTGATATTGATGGGAATTATTAACTATTCTCTTATTGTATATTGTCTCTTGAAATTTACATTTCGAATAGAGAATTATTTGGCAATTGATGGAGGGTTGTATTGATTATTGCAAAACTCTCATGTAAACTAGGTAAATTGGAATATTTACAAATTCATGCATAGTATTTGACAAAGGTGGGCCTATAGGGGCTTTTGGCCCACCTCTTACAGCCTAATACATAATTCAAACACCCAAGCCCAACATTGCACCAAGGACCAATGACATCTAAACACTTGTCAAGAGATGAACCAGCCACATAAGCAGACAAAGATCCTGCAAAGTTATTGCACCACACATTAACCATTAATGAGGTTCCCTACAGCATTTAATGCGACAACCCCTTCACGTCGAGGCAGAATAGCCTCACCATGAACAAGGCAAGCTAGAACATAGACTTTCAGCCAACATGACAGGTCAGAGTGGACAAGGAAATGATGAGTAAAGAATATAAGCAGGTTTCTAAGACAAGGAGAAAGTTAAGTTCTTTATCACCATCCTATCTCTATATACCGTCGATCTCTCTTCTCTAACTTGCTCGTCGGAGGATTCGCTGGGGGACTCCCGTTCCCCGTTGAACTCTTGTGCAGGTTTCTCAGTGGGCCCAGCGATCGGACAACCACGTGGGAGGCCTGGATCAGCCTGACTCGTTCCTCAGAAACAAGTAGTATCATCAGTTGGAGCCGTCTGTGGGAACTTCCACTCCGTGTGACAATTGTGCTCATTGTCGCCAAAGACCCATCCCCGATAATCCCCCATTTGCCACGCACCAAGGTGGATGGTCACAACAAGATCTATGGCTTCTCAACACAACGTTGCCGACCCCCAAGCCAACCCTCCTAACCCAAACAACCCACCGCAGTATTTCACAAAACTCACCAATAGCATTAACTGCCTAGCCAAACAAAACCAAACCCTGATTAATGCTTTGCTTCAACGAGACCTCCCTGTGCCTCCTCCACCACCACCTTAAGATATCCCACCCAACTGAGAATGAACCCCGAGCCATCCCTTCCAACAAGCCCACCCTTCTAACTTGGAGGGTTTGCGACCCCTTCCCCAAGATATGAACTCGCCACCTCGAGCTCCACATCTATCAGTCCAAGCACCTGCTCCCGAGGGAGAGGCCAGTAGTGTCCAGCCTCCATTGCATTCTGGCGGTGACAACGTTCCTATTTGTGATGCGGAACTCCAAGCCATGAAACTCCAGCTTCAAGGAGTCATGCAGAACATACATAATAAACCCTCCATAACGGCCAAATCACCATTCATCACTTCCATCAGGGACAAACCCCTACCTCCTAAGTTCAAAATGCCCTCAATCGACTCTTTTGATGGTACAACAGACCCAGTTGACCACTTGGAGACTTACAGGACCCTGATGGTCCTCCATGCATTTCCTGATGAGATCATGTGTCGGGCTTTCCCCGTAACGCTTAAGGGGTCGGCCCGACTGTGGTTTAGTCAACTGCCGACGGACTCCGTCTCTACTTTTCAGCACCTAAGTGACTCCTTTCTTAGCCACTTCATTGGTGCCCAGCGCCAACGGCATCTGGCAACCCAACTCCTCAACATCCGTTAGACGGAGGGGTAGTTGCTACGCAGGTTCGTCACCCACTTCAACACCGAAGCCTTGCAGGTGGCAGAAAACGATGACAAGGTCATTCTCACGGCTTTCATGGGTGGTTTACGATCATCTGATTTCCTTTTCTCCCTCTCCAAAAATCCTCCAACCTCCATGGCAACCCTCCTTTCCAAAGCCCAAAAATACATGAATGCCGAAGATTCTTTGGCTGCCTGCCAAGATTCCACAACCAAAAACCCAACCCTCAGACAGAAGAGAAAGGAATCTGAAACAAGAACCACCCAATACACACAACAAACGCCTCAGTATACCGACTGAACCGCTCGAGCCGACCGATTGGCACCTACCTGATCGCCCGGTCGGTTCGAACGGTACACACCCCTCAACTCCCCCATGGAACAAGTCTTAAACCAGATCAAGCGAGATTACAACTTCAAATGGCCACAACCCTCGCAGTCTCCTTCCAACCAGCGAGACCAATCCAAATACTGCCGTTTCCATCAAGACCATGGCCACAACACCGAGGAGTGTGTTAACCTTAAAGACCAAGTAGAAGGCTTGATATGCCAGGGACGCCTCAATCCATTCACGGCAACCCGTCCCCAACAATGGCCAAGGACCGAACCTAGTAAGGGCAACCGCCGGCACACCCTCCCCGACAACCCGCACAACCTAACCGAGGCAATGATCGGCCCCCGTCACAACCCTGAGCACAAGGCAACCTTGTTCCCCCGGTTGGAGAGACCAGAGTCATTGCTGGCAGACTTGCATGTGGAGGACCATCACGTTCAGCCCAGCGAGCCAAACTCAGAAAAATCAAGGCGGGCTCTGACAAGGAAGTCACGACATGGGAACGCCCCTTCAAACACCCCAAACAATGGATGGAATCCATCACCTTTACGGAGGCCGATTGTATAGGCATCCATTACCCTCATGACGACCCCCTCGTCATCTCTGCTCTCTTGTCCAATTACAAAGTCAGACGAGTGCTTGTTGACAATGGCAGCTCTTCAGATATCATCTTCCTGAACGCCTATCGGCAGCTCAAGGTCGGGGAGGAAAGATTGTCCCCTCTCCAAACCCCATTAGTCGGCTTCACGGGGGATTGGGTGACCTCCATAGGCTCTATTGATCTTCCCATCACCATTGGAGAATACCCACGGCAGACCACCAAGTTACTCACTTTCCTCGTCGTCGACAGTTCCTCTACTTATAATATCATCCTCGACCGCACAGCCCTTAACGCTTTTCAAGCTATTACATCCACATACTATATGGCCATGAAATTTCCTACCGACCTCGGGGTCGACATCGTGAAGGGAGAGCAGACTGTGGCTAGAGAATGCTACGTCGCTTCACTCAAAGAGGTCAAGTTGAAAAAGGCTATGATCATCGAAGGACTCGACGTCAGAGATGAAGATGAGTTAGTCAGAGGGGACCCAGTGGAAGAACTTGTTGAAGTCCCCATCGACCCCACCAACCCAACAAAAACAGCCAAGATTGGCAGCCAACTATCCTCCCAAGCCAAGGCCGACCTTACAGTCCTTCAAACCGAGTACAATGATGTGTTTGCCTGGACCTATTCCGACATGTCGGGTATCGATCCCTCCTTCATCACTCATCGTCTCAGCATCGAGCCCCATTTCCGACCCTTCCGCTAGAAGCAGCGTATCTTTCACTCGAAACGCAATGCCCTTATTATTTCTGAGGTAGACAAACTGCTGAAGACACAGTTTGTCAAGAACGTAGACTACCCCAGATGGCTGTCAAATATAGTCTTGGTCCGTAAAAGCAACGGTAAATGGCAACTCTGTGTCGACTACTCTAACCTTAATCGAGCTTGCCCCAAAGATAGTTATCCCCTCCCCCGCATAGATCTGCTTGTCGACACCATAGCCGGACATCAGATGCTCAGTTTCATGGGCGTCTTCTCTGGCTACAATCAAATTCTGATGCACCTGACTGACTAGGAACACACCTCCTTCATCACAGATAGAGGACCTTACCACTATCGTGTTATGCCATTCGGATTGAAAAATGCTGGAACAACTTACCAACGGTTGGTCAATGCCGTCTTTCACCATCAGATAGGTCGGAACATGGAAGTCTACGTCAATGACATGCTTGTCAAAAGCAAGCTCTCCTTTGATCATCTGACAGACTTGCGAGAGACTTTCGAACCCCTACATAAGTATCAAATGAAACTGAATCCGGAGAAATGTGCCTTCGGCGTAGGATCTGGAAAGTTCTTGGGTTTTATGGTCAGTCAGCGGGGTATCGAGGCCAACCCCGAAAAGATCAAGGCCTTGATAGAAATGCAGTCACCCAGAACGGTTAAAGAGGTTCAAAGGCTTATCGGCAGAGTCGCCGCCTTCAACCATTTTATTTCCCGCGCAACAGACAAGTGCCTCTCCTTTTTCAAAGTCTTTCGGCAGGCCTTTGAGTGGACCACCGAATCCGAAGAGGCCTTTCAACAATTGAAGCAGTGTATGGCCAACCCCCCTACTCTCTCAGGTGCTCTCTAACGAGACCCTCTTTCTCTACTTAGCCGTATCGAACACTGCAGTCAGTGCGGCCCTCATCAAGGAGGACAGCTCAGTACAGTGTCCAGTTTATTACATTAACCGAGCTCTCATGGGGGCAGAACAGAACTACCCTCTGCTGGAAAAAATGGCCCTTGCCTTGGTCATAGCCTCAAGACAACTCCGACCTTATTTCCAAGCTCACTCCATAGTGGTCCTCACTGACCAACCTTTGAAGAAGGTAATACAACAACCAGAGTTATCTGGCAGACTTATGCAATGGTCTGTCGAGCTCAGTCAATTTGAAATCTCTTACCGACCTCGAACAATGATCAAATGATAGGTTGTCGCCGATTTTATCTTGGAATTTACCAATCCCACTCTAACCACGCCCCCTCCGCCCAGGCAATTCAACACTGAGGCAGAAGATCCCCACTCCTAGACCCTCAATGTCGATGGATCATCCCGCAAAGAAGCCAATGGGGCTGGTCTCATCCTCACCGCCCCCGAGAGCGGTTATTTTAAGTGTGCTCTCTGTTTCCTGTTCGACGCAAGCAATAATGAGGCCGAATATGAGGCCTTGATAGCAGGTCTTCGCCTAGCTAGAGACATTGGTGTCAACCATATCCAAGTGTTCAGTGATTCCCAATTGATCGTCAGACAGATTACAGGGGAATTCGACGCAAAGGAAGACACAATGCGAGCCTACAGGGATATTGCACTCCCGCTTGTTCGCCTTTTCAACACTTTACACATCAAACACATCTCTCGGTCAGAAAACTCCATGGCAGATGAAATGGCCCAATTAGCCTCGGCCGACCAATCAAACCTCAATCATGGCGTCCGTCTTGAATACCTGGCCCACCCGGCTACTTCGCCAACCCAGCAGGAGGTCCACTTCCTCCAAAACGAACCTATCCCATAGGTGGTGAACATTCTTCTATTTTTGACAAGTGGGGAGTTGCCAAACGACAAACAGCAAGCCGCAAAAGTCAGAGCCCGGTCGTCCAATTACACCCTCATCAGCGGCCTACTGTACAAACGTGGATTTTCACGTCTATACCTCAAGTGCCTCAATCCTGCTCAAGCAACCTATGTGATGAGGGAAGTCCATGAGGGCTAATGTGGTAATCATTCGGGTGCCAGGTCGCTGGCCCATAAAATCCTTCGCACCGGTTACTTCTGGCATACTTCCAGCGCTTTGCCAACATCTCCCATGCTCTACCTACAGAATTGATTACACTCAGCAGTCCCTATCCATTCGCCAAGTGGGGCTTCGACTTAGTTAGTCCATTGCCCACCGGTAGGGGCCAAACCAAGTTCGCTGTGGTCGCCATTGATTACTTCACTAAATGGGTGGAAGCGGAACCCCTCGCCACAATCACTGAACGGAACACAACTAGATTTATCTAGTAGTCGATCGTATGCCAATTTGGAATCCCTCAAGCCATCGTCTCAGACAATGGCAAGCAATTCGACAATGCCAAGTTCAGGAAATTCTGTGCAGAGCTTCACATTCAGCCATGCTTCTCTTCCCCAGGTCATCCCCAAGCCAATGGGCAAGTCGAGATCACCAACCGCTCACTCTTAAAGATCATCAAAACTAAGTTGGAAGCCACTAAGGGACTCTGGGCTGAGGAATTACCAAACGTACTCTGGGTCTATCGCACTACCACTCGAACCCCTACTGAGGAGACCCCTTTTCGCTTAAAATACGGCTCTGAGGCGGTCATCCTAGTGGAAATCGGCCTACCGACCCCGAGGGTCTTGCACCCCGGATCTAAAACTAACCAAAGAATTGCGTCGGGTTGACTTAGACCTGATTAAAGAGCTCCAAGAGACCACTGCTGTCAAACGGGCCTTATATCAATAGAAAATGAGAACACACTACAATCACAAAGTCCGACCGAGGGAGTTCACAGTTGGGGACCTAGTCTTGCGCGAAGCGACTCTTGCCACCAAAAATCCCGCCAAGGGCAAGCTAGCAGCCAAATGGGAAGGACCTTACATCGTTAAAGCCAGACCTCGCCCGGGCACTTACCGACTCCAAGACATGGAAGGTAGAGACCTCCCATATCCGTGGAACGCCGAGCACTTGAAGCGTTATTTCCAGTAAAATGGCGTCTCCTATTTTTGTATCGATCAATTGTTGTATGTTCTTTTTGACGATCTACACACTTGTTCGTTTTTGTCCTTTCCATACATGGTGTAAACTTACGATCAACAGGCTACTCTTTAAATGACAATGACTTTATATCTCCATTATCTGCGTTGTGTTTCAATAACAACTTGTTAACTAAAGCTCAACCAGACTGAGTTAGCTAAAGCCTTAGCAAGACTAAGCACGAAGAGCTCGGCCGGACTGAGTCAACTAAAGCCTCAGCCAGACTGAGCATGAAGAGCTCAGCTAGACTGAGCGAGCCAAAGCCTCAGCCAGACTGAGCATGAAGAGCTCAGCCAGATTGAGTTAGCTAAAGCCTCAGCCAGACTGAGCACGAAGAGCTCAGCCAAACTGATTCAACTAAAGCCTCAGCTAGACTGAGCACAAAGAGCTCAGCCAGACTGAGCGAGCTAAAGCCTCAACTGGACTGAGCATGAAGAACTCAGCCAGACTGAGTCAACTAAAGCCTCAACCAGACTGAGCACGAAGAGCTTAGCCAGACTGAGTCAACTAAAGCCTCAACCAGACTGAGCATGAAAAGCTCAGCCAAACTGAGTTAGCTAAAGTCTTAGCTAGACTGAACACGCGGAGCTCAGCTAAACCGAGTTAACTTAACCCTCAGTGCGATAGAGCCCCTCAAGTCTTAGTTAGAACTCGAATGAAGAATTCGGCCAGTCCATTTTCACAATTTAATATTACGGCATGGTTGCCATACTGAGTTAAAATCCAAGTTCATGACCGTCCATTTTCACTAATCATACAAGTTAGCCTGTCTGCCCATTTTTAACGTTTTTTTTTTACATCATGGTTTGCTTACAAAATTTCATATTACTTAGTTGTTACAAACTTTCATATTACAACATGGTTTGCCCATTTTTAACATTTTCACTGATCATCCATACAAGCCAACCTGATTGCCCATTTTGACCATTTTACATCACAATTTACTTATAGGTTTCACAATTTACGCACAAGTTTCATTTTTTACACCTACTTTTTGGTAAATTACGCTCAATCATTTTTACCATCCCAAATTTACAACTCAGAATAATGACAACAATAATATACAAGAAAACTCGTTGTTTTATTCATAAACTTACGCTTTCATACAAATCATTGCACAAAATTACATATATAAAAAAAAAAAAAACACAAAACACAAAACACACAAACACAAAACACACAAACACAAAATTTTTACACTTAGTTGCACAGATCGCTCTTCCTCACTAGAGGCAAGATCTTCCTCTTCCAAGGGGATCTGGGTGACGTCGTCTTTGCCTACCTTCACGCGGCTGAAGTCCACGTCCGGGAACAGCTCTTGCGCCTTATGTTTGAAAGTTATCCAGCCGCTGTCCCAGAACTCGCTCATTTCGTGCTTGTAGAAGTCAGACCGCTGGAAGCTCTGGATCACTTCCTCTTCACTTCTACCTACAGCGGCCGCTCCCGACGGCCCAGCCCCCCTATCCCCCTCCTTTGCCAAGCTATTGGTAACAGCGGCATCAATGGCCATCTAGAAGTTGGCGGACCCCTTGAATTGCTTTACGGCCGCCATACACAAGTCGGGGTACGCCGCCCTCTCAGATGCCAATTTGGCCCTCTCCTCTGCCAGGGCCTTCTCCAATTCCGCGATCTGACCATCGGCCTCTTCCTTGTCCTTGATCGCCTGGTCACGCAGTTCTTCGTTATTGGTCATGGCCTCCTCCCACCTCTCATTAGCAGTGGTGCAGGCTTGCTGGACCTGCTCTAGCTTCCTCTTCTCGCCCGCCAACTCGAACTCTAGCAATACCACCTTGTGCCGTTCCGCTTCCAACTCTGATTTGGTTGTGAGGAGCTCGGCACCAGCTCGCTTTGCTGAGTAGCTCTGCACCAACGCTAATACCTCCATGTTCTTCGCCCTTTGCGCATACTCCAACCCCTTGGCGCATGCACTCCGAGCGACCCTCCTCCAACCCGCTGTCTCAACCCTTAGGTTCTACAGCTACATCTTTTCCTCTTCCAACTGGGTCCTCAGCGGCTCTACCTCCACCTTCACGCGCGCTGCTTTATTCATCAAGGCAGTCACTAAGGTCACTGCCCCCATCGGGGCTGAGCAAAACCCCCTCAGGAGGTCGGCCTCCGTCAACCGCGCCATCGACCGCACGGCCGCATCCTCCACCACTCCAACAAGGCGGTCGGCTGTGACCCTGGCTTCCCCCCTTTCTGCCGGGTGACCTGCCAGCGCGCGCGTGTGGTACAACGCAGTCGCCAGCGCGGCACTTGTCTCTGGCTTGCTGATCCCAGTCTTCCCTTCACTGGGACTGGGGGTTACTTCTGGTACAGGTACCATCGTCGCCACCGTATGGGCACTTGGGCCTAAGTGTTCTTTCAGTACTTGGGTGCTTGGACCCTTGTCTTCCTTCGCCACTTGGGCGGTCTCCCCTTCTGGAGCTGCCTCCACCATTCCCTCTTTTATATTCCCTACCATAGGGGCGTCCTCGCTCCCAACCTTCATCTTTTTCAAGATAGGGGTGTCTTTTTCCCCCCTACAGCCGCCCTCTTCTTTCTTGTCTTCTTTAACACTGCCTCCACCTCCTGCTTGCCCCTCTCCTTCAGCGGGTCTACTGGGGCGGCAGTGGGGCAAAGTCAATTAAGTCTTTGTCTCCCAGCAGTTTGGAACGCGGTCGGACCCACTCCCTCATGACCAGTTTAGGGGCAGGCCCCAACTGTGTCTCCTTATACTTGTTCGCTTTGGCGAACGCTCTTCTGTTTTCTGTCTCCTCCGCCTTTCTCTGCGTCTCCAGCTCCTCCCTCACCGGATCCTCTTCCGTTGGCTGCGGTCCCGGTCTCAAGGAAAACAGGGTTAAAGGAAGGATCAGCTCATCCCACCTCACCCTCTTCTCCTCCCTCCACTCCTTTACTTTCTTCACCCTGTTTTCCGCCCCCACATCTAACTTTGGCTCCACCAATTTTGTGGGGGACTTTCCATGTTGTGCGAACTCCTCTCCCACCGTTAGCTGATACGTAAAACCATCTTGGCCTCCACCCCTTCACCGAAGATGGAAAGCCTGCTACTAGACCCCGGCCCGCCACTGCCTACAGGTCACCCACGTCTCCTGTTGACTGGAGACCTTGTAGCAGAAGAAGAATTCTTCCACCGTCATTGCCGCCCCTCCGATAGCCTGCAGCCAAGCGCTCGCACAGGCCATTAGTGTTTTCCAGGCGTTCGGCATCAACTGCCCTGGCACCACCTCTAGCTTGTTAAGTACATCAACCACTATTTGGGGGAGTGGTAGCCTTAGCTCCCCTGTAGTACTTCCTCGTATAAGGTGAATTCTGCCGGCCGTACATCCGACGCCCTCTCCTTAGACGTGGGCAGCCTCAACTCTATTTCAGCGGGAATTTGGTACTTCCTCCATACCTCCTACAACTCCTCCGCCGTAAACGTCGATCTGTCTGCCTTGGTGTGCCAGTAGTCCGACTCCACTTGGCTAATTGGCCTAGCAGCCGCGATCATCGTTGTCAGACGAGCCCGCGCCCTTTGCGCAGCTCCCTTTTCTCCCTCCGCTCTGCTCGATACTGTTTCGCCAGCTCCACTGCGTTGTCTTCCCCCAAAGAGTCTAGTCTCATGGTTGACACTTCATCTCAAGCCATTCCTCTTATGTGTTTGCGTATAGCTTCGGATGCTTGCACAAAGAAGTTCGCAAAGTGTTGCAGAGGTATATCACACGAAACAAATGAGTTCACTTCTGGGATGTGTTGGTTTTTTCCGATAAGGTAGGTAAAGCGAATAACTTCAAATGCCCACGATTTGCCTATATTCCAAGGGTCAAGATTCAATTTCGCCAGTTTGAAAATTTTTAAAAACTTCTGCCCCCGCCTCTTCAACGCCCTATATTAGCCTACCCCTTCATTTTCTGTTGACGCATCACTTCTCTCGTTACGGAATTGCGCCACGTGTATGACCATGATCCACAACTCTCTTCCCCTTCCTTGTCTACTTCACTTCACATCATCATGTGCCACGCTGCGCCTCGAGCCTCGTGCGCTGCCATTTCCCCTTCGCGGTTGGCCCTCCTCGCAGTCGGCCTTACCACTCGGTCACCCTTCGTAGTTGGCCCTCCTTGCAGTTGGCCTTCTCACTCGGTCACCCTTCGCAGTCGGCCCTCCTCACAGTCGGCCTTCTCACTCGGTGACCCTTCGCGATCGGCCCTCCTCGTAGTCATCTTTTTTACTCAGTCACCCTTCGTGGTCGGCCCTCCTCGTAGTCGGCCTTCTCACTCGGTCACCCTTCACGGTCGACCCTTCTCGCAGTCGGCCTTTTCATTCAGTTAGCCTTCGCGGTAGATCCTTCTCGCAGTCAGCTTTCTCACTCAGTCACCTTTCGCGGTCGGTCCTCTTCGCAGTCGGCCTTACCACTCGGTCACCCTTCGCGGTCGAACCACCTCCCATCGGTCTTCTCCCCGCCGACCTCTCACAACCCCTGTCTTCTTCCTTATTCCCTTCGTTGGACTGAAGTTGCACTTGGGAATGGGGGACTACTAACATAGGTGGGCCTATAGAGGCTTTTGGCCCACCTCTTAGAGCCCAATATATAATTCAAACATCAAAGCCTAACGTTGCTGGAGCCCAACGTTGCACCAAGGACCAATGACATCTAAACACTTGGCAAGAGATGAACCAGCCACATAAGCAGACAAAGATCCTGCAGAGTTATTGCACCACACATCAGCCATTAATGAGGTTCTCTACAGCATTTAATGCGATAACCCTTTCACGTCGGGGTAGAACAGCCTCATCATGAACACGGCAAGCTAGAACATAGACTTTTGGCCAACATGACAAGTCGGAGTGGACAAGGAAATGATGAGCAAAGGATATAAGCAGGTTTCTAAGACAAGGAAAAAGTTAAGTTCTTTATCACCATCCTATCTCTATATACCGTCGATCTCTCTTCTCTAACTTGCTGGTCGGAGGGTTCGCTGGGGGACTCCCGTTCCCCGTTGAACTCTTGTGTAGGTTTCTCAATGGGCCCAGCGATCGAACAATCGTGTGGGAGGCCTGGATCAGCCCGACCCGTTCCTCAGAAACAAGTAGTATCATCAGTATTGATCATTGCATAATCTCATGATCTAATTTTTACATTTGATTTAAGAATTGGCTTTGGAAAATATTCGTTGGGAATGTTTGAAATGTGTTGAGTTATGGGGTAAATAACGTATCTGGTTAGGGGGTGTAGAATTGAGAATTAAGTTGGCTTGAGATTTATGGTGAAAGTTTGAAAACATGCGAGATTCCTTCCGGTTAGGAATTGGTAAAGTAGTTTTGGTAACGCTTTAAGAGTCTACTTGCAGACACTGGCCTAGGGATTACTAGCGTCGTAGTTACCCTTCATTGTTTTATCAAATAGATGATTGAATTGGTTATATTTTCGAACAAGTGCATGGCATGAGAATTTCAAAATGAGAAAACTTATATTTTAGCATTAGCAATTTATATGCATTGCAACTCATGATATTGTTAAACTGTGTGCACTTTATTTTGATTATTTCTACTAGGTTTTAAGCTCATCCCCTAACAGAAACCATTTTTCAGTTATTGATGGTGTGCCTTCTCCGAGATGAAGGCGTAGAGTATCATTTTTGGAGCATAAGGCTCGACTTTATGTTTTGTTTATTTTGCAAGTCAAGAGCTTTACATGTATTGATTTTGAAAACTACTTTTGTTATAACCAGGCTAAACCTTAGAACTTGTGGCCTCTAGGGCATGAAATTGTATTTATTTAACTCTTATTATGTAATCACATGCTATAGATTCATGTCATGGGAACGATGAATGTATGAATGCATGCGATCACTTTTGTTAAATCGCAAGTGGACTCTATGAATGAAATATTGAGATTGATGTCAATGTTAATTATTGAAGTTTTGAGTATATTTGTCATTTTCATATGCTAAATCATGATGATAATGGGAATTGGATGACAAGTGTCAATCGATCTAGATATTTCAAATGTTAATATTTTGGGGCGTCACAAGATAAGAGGTGAAGAGTTTAGATTCAAGCTACCCAATTCCTCCGAGCTCAACCAAACTTCACTCAAAATCACTCTAAAAATATTCTCTAAAGCTCTTAAATCAGGAACCCAAACCTTAGATCATAAGGAGGAAGATCAAAGCTTGGTCACACAACAACGGAGTGAGGAAAAGTAAAAATCAAAGGTAGATAGAAAGAGAGGGCCAGGGGTTGGGTGGTAGATGTGTAGGAGATTCTGCTTTCTGCCTCTAAACATCCCTCAAAGATTTATAACATATATATCTCCCTTCAAACCCTAACCAACCTCTAATTGATTAAGTTGATCAAAGGGTTCAAAACCCATCTATGATAGCCCCAAACATGCTCACCATCTGTTCAAATTTTCAAATTATTACTTGTACAAAGTACATACAATATAAGTCAAAAAAAAAAATTCATGCAAAATTGCCAAATGGTGTAAGCCTCAAAAGGTTGTAGAATCGTTGTAAAACTTGGATGATCCAAATGAAGAAAGTCACATAAGACACATTGGAAAAAATGTAGCCGGTTATAGCAGAGGTGGGGATTTTCTGCCTTAATTTATGTTATTATACAACACCTCATAATCAAAATCTTTGAATAACTTATTTTGTCCAACGGTATGGGGATAGAAATACTCCTTTTTTTCATGCAACAGCGTCGCAGCGTCATCAAAAAAAACATATTCGCGGTATTAATGACGCATCTGGGAGGTGGGTTTCCGAACCTTTGGCAATTGAACGAACTGCTCTGATTTATTTTGATGAACTTTTCAAGACTTCTAGCTCAAGTTCTGGAGTAGAATTTCTTGAGCATGTGCCTCCCATTGTTACTGAGGCCATGAATTCAACTTTGCTTGCTTCGTTTACGGAGGAGGAAGTGAGAATTGCTTTGTTCCAAATGCATCCCACAAAAGCTCCTGGGCCTGATGGTAAGCCGGCTTTATTTTTTCAAAAATTTTGGCATATTACCAGTCAGACTGTTTGTGGTGCGGTTTTGGGGTTCCTCAATGGGGGGCAGGATATTTCTTCGTTAAATGAAACCTTTATTGTGTTAATTCCGAAGGTTAAGGAGCCTAAATCTTTTTCGCAATTTCGACCTATTAGCTTATGCAATGTGGTCTACAAAATAATTTCAAAGGTTCTTGCAAACCGTCTCAAATTATTGCTTCCGTCAGTGATCTCGGAATCTCAGTGTGCCTTTGTGCCTGGCCGTCTCCTCACTGATAATGTCCTTATTGCTTTTGAAATTTTTCACTGGCTTAAATCTCGTCGGCATGGGGCTGATGGTTATATGGCTTTAAAGCTTGATATGAGTAAAGCCTATGACCGTGTTGAGTGGGATTTCTTGGAGAGTATTTTGGTTCGCTTGGGTTTTGCTCCTGGTTTTGTTGCTTTAATTATGCAGTGTGTGTCCTCTGTCTCATATTCGGTGCTTATCAATGGTGTCCCTTCGCCGCGTTTCTTTCCTTCGCGGGGATTGCGTCAAGGGGATCCTATTTCTCCATATTTATTTATCCTTATGCTTGAAGCCCTTTCATGTATGATACATAATGCTGTTGGGCAGCACTTGTTATCTGGCGTGAAGTTAAGTCTTTCGGGGCCACGGGTGTCCCACCTCTTCTTTGCTGATGATAGTTTGGTTTTTGCAAAGGCGTCTTTTGATGAAGCTCAAGTTTTGATGCGGATTTTGCATGCATTTGAGGAGGCATCGGGGCAAAAAGTAAATTTGGATAAGTCTTCTGTTTTTTTTAGCAAGAATGTGGATGGCCAATCCAAACAAGCCATTTCTCATCTGCTGGGAGTGGGGGCTATGGCAACAAATGGGAAGTATTTGGGTATGCCCACCTTTGTTGGTGTATCAAAAAGGGAGGTGTTTGGGTATATCAAGACAAATATTTGGAAACGCTTGAATGGTTGGAAAGAAAAGTTTTTATCGGCTGCGGGGCGTGATATTTTGATTAAGGCCGTTGCACAAGCTATTCCTGTTTTCATCATGTCCTGCTTCATGCTCCCGGTGGGCCTTTGTCATGAAATTGATTCAATGATTAGTCATTTTTGGTGGGGACAACGTGAGGAAGAAAGGAAGATCCATTGGCTTCGGTGGAGCAAACTTTGCTTGCCAAAACAAAAGGGAGGTTTGGGGTTTCGTAGTTTGGTGGCTTTTAATAGGGCGATGCTTGCAAAACAAGTTTGGCGGCTTCTCAAGCATCCGGAGTCCTTGGCGGCGCAGTTGCTTAAATCTCGGTATTTTCCTAATTCCTCTGTTTTGGATGCTTCTTTGGGTTGTAATCCGTCTTTAACTTGGCGAAGCATTCATGGTTCGAGATCTCTCTTACAATCTGGGTTGCGTTGGCGAATTGGTGATGGTCAAAGAGCCCAGGTTTGGGGGGATCAATGGATTCCACGGCCTCTGTCCTTCCGCCTTATTGTTCCGCCTACGAACTCGCTGTTGGACGCACCTGTTTCGATTCTCATTGATAGGGATAGGGGATGTTGGAATGAGGAGATCATTACTTCTAGTTTTTCTCCTATTGATGTCCCTACAATTCTTGCAATCCCTCTTTACCGTAATTGGCCCGAGGATACTCTTGTTTGGCATTACTCGAAGAATGGGATTTTTTCGGTCAAGTCGGCATATCACTTGGAGTTGGCTACATCTAATACTGACATGATTGCTGGTTCTTCAGAGGCTGGGATGAATTCTGCTGTTTTTTGGAACATGGTTTGGAAGTTACAAATTCCTTCAAAAATTCGTGTTTTTGCTTGGAAAGCTTGTCTCGATATTTTGCCAGTTAAAGCAAATCTGATCAAGAAACGTATTCCTCTTCCTGCTTGCTGTGAGGTTTGTGGTGAGGGGGCGGAAACTGTGCGCCACTGTTTGTTTCAATGTGAGTTTGCCAAACGCGTTTGGTTGGCTGCGGGTTTAGATCACTTATGGCAAATGGGGTTGACATGTGCTTTCCTTGACTGGATTTGGCAAATCTCTTCATCCCATGGTTCCACTGTTTTGGGCCTTGTTTTTTCGATATGCTGGGGTATTTGGTTACATCGTAATCAAGTGGTTTTTGCAAAACCCAATAGCTGTGCGGGGGAGGTGGCGTCCATTGCATTTAATAGTTTTTCGAATTTTATTGATGCTCAGGTTAATCTTCCCCAGCTGCCTTTGGCATCTTTGTCTGTCTGGTTGCCACCAGCTGTGGGATTTTTTAAGCTAAATTTTGATGGTGCAATTGGCAAAGAACAACATGTCTCTGGTCTTGGTGTTGTTGCACGTAATAATTTGGGCCAAGTCATGGCTTCTCTTTCTGAACAGGTTGGCCACAATTTGGATGTAGATTTTGTGGAAGCAGAGGCAGCTTTACGCGCTGTTCGGTTTGCTCACGAGCTTGGTTTTGCAGATGTACACTTGGAGGGGGACTCTTTGACTGTGGTTAATGCTTTCATGGCTGCCAATTGTGCTGAATTTGAGCTTGCTGGGTTTGGTCCCCTGATTATGGAAGCTCGCCAAGTGTCGTCCTTCTTTCATTCCTTTACGGTAAGCCATGTTCGTCGTACTGGTAATGTGGTTGCTCACCGGTTGGCTAGATTGGCTATACTCTCTCCGGGGTTGCGTGTTTGGATGGAAGAGGTTCCGACTTCGGTTGCTTCGGCTGTGCATCTTGATGTTGCTGGCTCATGACTCCCCTGTTTTTCTTTGGCTCTTTATTTCTGTAGCTTCTGTTTATTCAAACACTATCTAAAAAAAAAACTTATTTTGTCCAAGAATTTTAAAATTTAGGGGCCCAAACCAAACACATAATTAATTATTCAAATTTTTGAAATATATTAAATAATCGAACACAATATTTTAACACAAAATATTATCTATTAGGTCTGGAGAGTCCATTCCTCCGGTCTTGAACCGGAATGAAATGTTGTTCACGAGTATTGATGAAATAATTTATATAGGACATCAAATAACTAGAGTTCTTATTATAAATAACTGCACACATCCAGGTTCCAAATTTATTAAATAAAAGTTTAAATTGGTCCAGTCTTTCTTAAAATCTTTCTAGTCATCCTTGATGTGTTGTTTTGCGAGGACAGCTGCTTTGATGAGGTTGAGGGACTCTTCAAGATCATCACATAGTTGGTAAGGATCAGGAATGGTTTCTTCTTCTGCTGATATTATGAAGATCAATTTGTTGACATAACTTACTGCATGAATCATCAATGCTTGCAACAGATGTAATTGTCAGCTTAATTAATTCAAACACCCATTACTATATTACATTAATGGTCTCTAAAATTTGTAATTTATTATATTTTAGTGTCCAATTTTTTAAAAATTTTCACTTTAATTCTTAAAATAATTGTACCGTTGATGACTTTTGAATTTTAGGCTAAAATATTAAATTACCAAACGAGGCCGTAAGTTTAAGAGTTCGAATATTGGTTAGTGTTGGATTAACAAGAATTTTTAAATCGTTTAATTGCATTGTCACTACTACTCTCAGTATTGTGTAGTGTGGGTCGTTCAATTTAAATTTGTGAAAAAAGAAAGTACATTACCTTCCGAATTTGACTTTGTGAGGCCCACTTAGAAATTTTTGAGTTTTAGTTACTATTGACTTTCAGTATTAAAACATTGTTTAAATATAATTTTTGGCGTTTTATTTAATTAGTTTAAACTTAATTATTTTAGTTCATATTTAGGCCTAGTTTGGGAAGACTAAATAAGTTCATACTTTTTATCTTTTTATCTTTTTTGAGTCACATCAATCAATATCTCCTCTCTACTTTTCTACACATCTTTTTATAAAAAGTCAAAAAGTACATTTATTTAGAACATCACAAACAACCCCTTAATTAGGTTATTAGTGGGGATCACTTTGAGCCTATTTAAATTATTTTATACTTTAATCTCAGTTAGAGATTTATTCTAAATTATTAAATTTCATTCAGTTTTTTACCTAATTGATTAAATCATGGTTCGTTTGTATCAATTTATTATTATTATTATTATTTTATTATCATGAGAGTTATGAATATTTATGATGTGTACCATCAAATGAATATATTTTATGATTAAAAAAAAATGTCATTCTAGGATTTATATTACAAAATGTTTTGTTATGATTACAATATAACTTTAATTATATATTTAAAGTGTAGGTATAGATCATATATATATATATATATAAAGTTGTGTTCTTTCCTTCCGTAGATGGCACATTCTAAGAGATTTTTTTTTAAAAAAAGAAAAAGAAAAAGTCACATCATCATACATTTTTCATTTATATATAAAATTTTATACAAATTCAATTTTAATTATAATAACTAATTTTATATGTATTATATTTAAGAAATATTTATTTTCCATATATATATAATTATAATTTAATTATTATGATGTTTTAAAAAAATATCTTGATATACAAATAAATAAATAATATAGAATGTGTTTAATTATACGCATCGCACGGATCAAATTAATTTTCTTTTGTATTTTTATTTTTTCCATCTTATTGATGTCTTAATATTGATTTATATTTTATTTTTTATTTAACATGAAATTATTTATTACAAAACAGTTACATTTAATTTAAATTTTATATACCAATATACAATATGTATGAATAATTTAAAAAGAATATTAAATAAAAAATAATTAATTTATGTATTTTCTTCTTAATCCAATCACAAAATATTTATATTTAATCTTTTAAATAAATTTTGTATAAATCTATTTCTACATATATTTTTTCTAAATAAATATAAAATTAAATAATTAGATTCACTTTTAGTTTTATATTACTAATACTACTTCTAATTTAACTATTATTTTTAATTATATTACTAATACTACTTCTAATTTAACTATTATTTTTAATATTAAAATGAGTATTTATTTTACTATCTTATAATTTAATATATATATCATATAAAATCATTGTATGATAAATATACTTTTAGAACACAATAGCATTAAAATTATCAAAATAAATAAATAATTTAACTAAAGTTATTATATATTAGTATTAAAGTAACACTTTATAAGGCCAAGATTATTATGAAAAATAATTTTAATTTAAATTTAAATTAATATTATTCTTTTGTAACACATATCATAATATAAAATATCATTACATTAATTAAAATTAACTCATTTGTGATTTTATGTTAGATATCATATTTCAAGAAGTGATTTACATATATGTGTAGCATCTAATTTGATATTGATTGATTAAAATAATAGAACTCAATACTTTTTTTGTTAAATTTTTAGAAGATAAATTGACAAATGCCAAATGATAAATAGAATAGAGTATTATTTTAAAGAATAACAATGTATCGAATTGTCTATTTAAGTCACCTATTGATGTTTCTTAAATAATTTTTAAATAAAATTTGAATTTATTGTATTACTGATAATGAACCTTTATGAGCTCTGTCAGAAAAGATATGCAAAAATAATTTAACTGAATAAAAAATTTATAATTATTATGATGTCTCACATAATTAATCAGAACCCATTTAAGAATTGAAATTATTAAGGTTATATAGATTTTATATTTGATTCATTTTGAGGATATTGTTTATGATTTGAATTTGTAACTTTTTATTTATCAATAGGAATAACTCTTACGATTTTATTAATATAAGAATAAATCTTTCATTTGAATCAACCTACCTTAATCATTTTTTTGTGTAATAAAATAATAAATATTGTCATACAAAAGTATTATAATAGTTCATAAACAAACACCACTTGAAACATAATTAACGACCCGATACACCACTTTAGACATAACTAAAAACATAAGAAATTAGCAAGCACCTCTTTGATTAATAACTAAAATAATACACCATGAATTATAAATTATAACCAAATCATAATTTGTATATTATAGAATTTTCCGTTTTGGTTTTTTTTTTTAGAAAAAATATTTTGATACTAGTGAAATTCATGATTTTTGGTAAATTTGATTAACACAAATGAGGATTTAATTTTAGGTTGAGAGTACACTTTTTTTTTTTAACTTTGAAAAAATTATTTTTATGAGTCTTTTACATTGGATTACACAGTAACAAAAAAATTTATCAACTAATAAACCTGTTTGTATTTAATTTTCAATTATTAAAATTTTCTACATATAAAATATTAAATCTAAAAATTAATTTTTTATTTTAAAAATAAATTTTCATACATCACATATATCTCTTACTAGTGTGTATATATATATATAAGAGTTTTGATTCAGACCATTAATACATCATCATTAAAAGCAGTACTAATTATGTGACAGTGGAAAAAAAAAATAAAAATAAAAGCCAAACTATCACATTAGTATAGGGTCTACATTTTGCCAGGTTATTAGTAATCTGTTTAGTGGTATTAAATTAATGATATGAAACATTTTATATATACAACAATGATGCATACACCCAGTGGGGGTCGCACCCCCAGTGAGGTGTCGCGCCCCCACTGGTTCAAACTTAAAAAAAAAAAAAAAAAAAAAATAGTTTTTTTTATCCAATAATAGACTGTCACCTCACTAGGGGTGACCCCCAACTGGGTGTATGACGCATTTCGCTTTATATATATAATTGCATTGATATATATAAATAAATAAATAAAATTTATTAGAGGAGTCAAGCCCACGTGGGAACTGCTTCTCCTCAAGTCCCTTCAGTTACTAGTGTGTGTATATATATAATTGCATTGATATAAATAAATAAATAAAATTTAATATTAGAGGAGGCAAGCCCACGTGGGGACTGCTTCTCCTCAAGCCCTTATCTCTTTTTCATTCTTGATTCTCCTTCCTTTTTCTTTTTCTTTCTTTCCAGAGAGTTGTGTCTCGGTACTCTTTCTCCCCCTATATCGCTGAGCCAATAAATTATTTTAATAATTTTTTATTATTTTACAAAAAAATATATAAAAAAATAAATAAAATGATATAATAAATTTTTAACTTTTTAACTCAAATATATAATCCTCAAACAAAACCTAAAACAAACAAAAATCCTTTAATCTTGCACCATCGAAGATAAATCAAAGGTCAAAATATAGAGCATGGTGAGAATTATATTTTGATTAGTAGAGATCAAAATCCAACGACATCAAAAAATTGTTTTTTTCCTATTCTAAGGCTTGAGATAGAAATTTTTTAAACATTGTGTATATCTTTTAGCATTATTATGTGTTATTTTAATAATATAACACTTGAAGAGATTATGATTTTAATAACGATGTATTTATTGTATAAAAAAATAAAAAGTTTTCAAATTCTTTTTTAAAAAGTTTCCTATTAGTTAACTATGGTTATTTTATGAATCATGGAATTAAAAAATGCATCTATAAAATGAGAAATTTCTAAATTTTGATAAAACCCTAGAAACTTGAGATGTTGAATTTGAGATTTTATGATTAAATTTATGAGAAATTATAAGTGTTAAAACTTATGTTTTATGAATAATGTGAAATTGAAAGTGCCTATTCAAAAGGATGAGACCAAGGAAAATCTTATTGAGAATGTTGAAAATTTTGAGTTTATTTTAAACATTGATTGACCTTTTGAGAGAGGATAAGAATTATTTATTATGTTGACATTGATGGGAATTATTGACTATTCTCTTAGAGTGTGTTTGATTGGGAGGTTAGGGGAGGATTATCTATTATTGGGATTGTAATTTGGAAAAGCTTTTTATCCGGTGTTTGTTTATTTTTTTAGTCTGCCGGGCATGGAGTCCGGCCAGACTCCTTATTCTCCATATGGGGGATTATACTATCTTAGGGAGAGGTATGGAACAATTTTCATTGGACTATTTACTATTGGGATTAGAATGTGAAATGATCATTTTGACCATCTACTATTTAATTATGTGTTATATTTAGTAAAGGGAGATTTTTTGATAAATCCACTTTCTAAGAGTTTTATTCCATCCAACCCATATTCCTTTTGATTATTCCATTAGGTCTTTTTTGAGATCAGAAGACTAAAATACCATTTTCATCTACTTATGTTCCATTTAGTTTACATTATTTTCTTATGTTTTAATAAGTCCTATGGGTGACATAATTACCAAAATACTCATAATGTGAATGTTCACAGCGTCAATGTGAATGTTCATATCGTCAATGTGTAGAGGCCCGGCCCATGTCGATCCTCGTGGGTGCCCGGAAAAATTCGAGTCGGGCCGGGGCGGGCCCGGCCCGTTCACAATGTGAATATTCACATTGACATGTTAACATTCACATTAATAGGAGTGTAAAATTGGCCCGCGTCCCGTGGTGGCGCGAAACCTGCCCGCGGCCCATGGGCGGCCCGAGCGGGTCCGGTCCGGCCCGTTAACAATGTGAATATTCACATTGACATGTTAACATTCACATTGATAAGAGTATAAAATTGGCCCGCGGCCCAAGGGCGGCCAAAAGCCCGTGGGCGGTCCGGGACGGGCCCGGCCCGGCCCGTTGATAATGTGAATATTCACATTGACATGTTAACATTCACATTGATAGCAGTGTAAAATTAGCCCGCACCTCGTGGCTGCCCGAAACCCGCCCACGGCCCGTGGGCGGGCCCAGCCCGGCCTGTTAACAATGTGAATATTCATATTGACATATTAACATTCATATTGATAGGAGTGTAAAATTAGCCAGTGGTTCAGAGAGGGCCCGACCTGGCCCGTTGACAATGTGAATATTCACATTGACATGTTAATATTCACATTAATAAGAATGTAAAATTGGCCCGCAGCCCGTGGGCGGCCCGAAACTCGACCGCAACCCGAGGCGGGCTTGGCCCGACCCGTGACATTGTGAATATTCACATTGACATGTTAACATTAACATTGATAGGAGTGTAAAATTTGTCCGCTGGCCGAAGCTTGCCTGCGGCCCGGGGTAGGCCCGACTCGGCCCGGGCTCGAGCCTAGTCCGAGACCCTAGACTAGGGCCTGGGCCATCACTTTGAAGCCCGGCCCGGCCCATCGGCCCGATTAAGGCCTATTCAAGGCTCGGTTCGAGGCCTGGTGTCTTTTTTTGTAGAAAATAATAAAATTTTAGTAGAAAAAATTAAAAGGAATTAAAAAAAAATGGCCAGGCCCGCCCAAGCCCGACCCAAGCCAGAGGCTAGGCCCACGCCCATCGGCCCGACCCGAGGCTCAACCCACCGGCTCGGGCCCAGACCCAAACGAGCCTGCCCCGTGCCGTGGGCAGGCTTCGGGCAGCCCACGGGCCGCGTGCCAATTCTACATTCCTATCAATGTGCATGTTAACATGTCAATGTGAATATTCACATTGTCAACGGGCCGGGCCGAGCCTACCCCGGGCCGCGGGCAAGCTTCGGGTAGCGGGCAAATTTTATACTCCTATCAATGTTAATGTTAACATGTCAATGTGAATATTCACAATGTCACGGGTCGGGCCAAGCCTGCCTTGGGCTGTGGTCGGGCTTCGGGCCGTCCATGGGCTGCGGGCCAATTTTACACTTTTATCAATGTGAATGTTAACATGTCAATGTGAATATTCACATTATCAACGGGCCGGGTCGGGCTAGCCCCGGGCCGCTGGCCAATTTTATACTCTTATCAATGTGAATGTTAACATGTCAATGTGAATATTCACATTGTTAACAAGTCGGGCCGGGCTCAGCCCAAGCCGCCCACGGGCCGTGGGCGGGTTTCGGACAGCCAAGGGGCGCGGGCTAATTTTACACTACTATCAATGTGAATGTTAACATGTCAATGTGAATATTCACATTGTCAACAGGCCGGGCCGGGCCCGCCCCGGGCCGTGGGCGGGTTTCGGACAGCTATGGGTCGCGGGCTAATTTTAACTCCTATCAATGTGAATGTTAACATGTCAATGTGAATATTCACATTGTCAACGGGTCAAGCCGGACCCGCTCCTGGCCGTGGGCGGGCTTTTGGCTGCCCATGGGCCGCGGACCAATTTTATACTCCTATCAATGTGAATGTTAACATGTCAATATGAATATTCACATTGTTAACGGGTCGGACCGGGCCCGTCCCGGGCCACCCATGGGCCGCGGGCGGGTTTCGCGCCGCCACGGGACGCTGGTCAATTTTATACTCTTATTAATGTGAATGTTAACATGTCAATGTGAATATTCACATTGTCAACGGCCGGGCCCACCCCGGCTCGCGGGTGGGTTTCGGGCCGTCCACGGGCCAATTTTACATTTCTACCAATGTGAATTTTAAAATATGAATGTTCACATTATAAAATTGCTAATCATTCAAAAAATATTTATAAGGGTATCAAAATTAAATATAAGGGCGTAAGTGTCCAAGAAAATAGTGTAAATCAAGAAAAATGACTTTATGGAATAAAACTATACATATATGGGACTAAACATTGAATTCACTAAAAATAGTCATTTCCACACATCCCATGAAAAAATAAATACATGATACACATCCAATCCAACCAAATAGTTAAGAGGATTCACAGTCTTAAGATTCAAGTCCGATAGATTCTAATCCCCATTTATCTAGTCCGTCCAATCAAACACACAATTATTGTATATGTTTATTGAAATTTATATTTCGAACAGAGAATTATTTTAGCAATTGGTGGAGGGTTCTGTTGATTGTTGTAAAACTTAAAGAGAAAATGAATCTTATTCAACTTAATCAAAATATCTTCCAGTACAGAGGTATTTATAGACAACCATTAGTAACTCTATCAACTAGTTAACTAACTAACTAACTAAGGTAAGGTTAACATAACAACTTCCTAACTAATCAATCACTATATGTAAACACGTGCATTTTAACCAACAGCAACTGTAACAGATTTGGTGAGAAATAACTGTGGTTTCAACTGTATGTAGCTGTGGCTTTAACTGTAGCTTTTGTAGCTCTGCCATTGGGCAGGTCACATGAGCTGTGATATGCAACTGTAGCTCTGCCATTGGGAAGCTCACATGAGCTGTAAGCTTCTTCTCTGTAAGCGTCTTCTGCAGATACATTATCAAAACTCTCATGTAAACTAGGTAAATTAGAATATTTACAAATTCATGCATAGTATTGATCATCACATAATCTCATGATCTAACTTTTGCATTTGATTTGAGAAATTGGCTTTGGAAAATATTCGTTGGAAATATTTGAAATGTGTTGAGTTATGGGGTAAATAACTTAGTGCATCTGGTTAGGAGGTGTAGAATTAAGAATTAATTTGACTTGAGGTCTATGGTGAAAGTCTGAAAATACGCGAGTAGGTACCAAGTTTGTTCTGGTTAGGAACTAGTAAAGTAGTTTTGGCAGCGCTTTAAGAGTCTACTTGTAGACATTGACTTAGGGATTACCAACGTTGTAGTTACCCCTAATTGTTTTATCAAATAGATGGTTGAATTGGTTATATTTTCGAACAAGTGTATGGCATGAGAATTTCAAAATGAGAAAACTTATATTTTAACATTGGCATTTCATATGCGTTGCACCTCATGATATTGTTAAACTGCATATACTTTATTTTGATTATTTTTGCTAGGTTTTAAGCTCATCCCGTATTGGAAATCATTTTTTATTTATTTGACGGTGTGCCTTCGCCGAGATGAAGGCGTAGAGGATCATTTTTGAGCGTAAGGCTCGACTTTATGTTTTGTTTATTTTGCAAGCTAAGGGCTTTACATCTATTGGTTTTGAAAACTACTTTTGTTGTAACCGGCTAAGCCTTGGAATTTGTGTCCTCTAGGGCTTGAAACTGTATTTATTTAACTCTTATTATGTAATCACATGCTATAGATTCATACCACGGGAATGATGAATGTATGAATGCATGTGATCACTTTTGTTAAATCGCAAGTGGACTCTATGAATGAAATATGGAGATTGATGTCAATGTTAAATATTGAAGTTTTGAGTATATTTGTCATTTTCAAATGCTAAATCATGATGATAATGGGAATCGATGACAAATGTCAATTGATTTAGATATTTCAGATGTTAATATTTTGGGGGCGTTACAAGATTCGAGGTGAAGAGTTTAGATTCAATCTATCCAATTCTCTCGAGCTCAACCAAACTTCACTCAAAATCACTCTAAAAATATTTTCAATAGCTCTTAAATCAAGAACCCAAACCTTAGATCATAAAGAGGAAGATCAAAGCTTGGTCACACAACAATGGAGTGAGGAAAAGTAAAAATCAAAGGAAGATAGAAGGGGAGGGCTAGGTGTTGGCTGGTAGATGTGTAGGAGATTCTGCTCTCTGCCTCTAAATCTCCCTCAAAGATTTATAACATATATATCTCCCTTCAAACCCTAACCAATAACTAATTGATTAAGTTGATCAAAGGGTTCAAAACCCATCTACGATAGCCACAAACATGCTCACCATCCACTCAAATTTTCAAATTATTACTTGTACAAAGTACATACAAATATAAGTCAACAAAAAAAAAAAAAAAAATCATGCAAAATTGCCAATGGTGTAAGCCTCAAAAGGTTGTAGAATGGTTCTAAAACTTGGATGATCCAAATGAAGAAAGTCACATAAGTTACATTGGAAAAAATGTGGCCGGTTATAGCAGAGGTGGAGATTTTCTGCCTTAATTTATGTTACTATACAACACCTCATAATCAAAATCTTTGAACAACTTATTTTGTCCAAGAATTTTAAAATTTAGGGGCCGAAACCAAACACATAATTAATTATTTTAATTTTTGAAATATATTAAATAATCAAACACAATATTTTAACACAAAATATTATCTATTAGGTCTGGAGAGTCCATTCCTCCGATCTCGAACCGGAATGAAATGTTGTTCACGAGTATTGATGAAATAATTTATATAGGACATCAAATAACTAGAGTTCTTATTATAAATAGCTACACACATCCAGGTTCCAAATTTATTAAATAAAAGTTTAAATTGGTCCAGTCTTTCTTAAAATCTTTCTAGTCATCCTTGATGTGTTGTTTTGCGAGGACAGCTGCTTTGATGAGGTTGAGGGACTCTTCAAGATCATCACATATTTGGTGAGGATCAGGAATGGTTTCTTCTTCTGCTGATATTATGAAGATCAATTTGTTGACATAACTTACAGCATGAATCATCAACGCCTGCAACAGATGTAATTGTCAGCTTAATTAATCCAAACACCCATTACTATATTACAGTAATTGTCTCTTAAATTTGCAATTTATTATATTTTAGTGTCCAATTTTTAAAAAATTTCACTTTAATTCTCAAACTATGTGATCCATTATATTTGACTCTCGTCAACTTCATTCAAAATAAATAAGAGGAGGGTTATTTTTGTAATTTTATCTTTAATATTTTAATTTCGTTGTATTTTTTTTTTTTATAACATTTCTGAAAAGTCACCATCTCGTGTTATTTTTGAGCCGCTCTAAAACCAGGAACTAAACTGTAACAAATCGCATTTTTGTAGAGCAAAGTAGAAAATTTAAGAAATTGGAGACTAAAGAATAATAAATCGTATATTTTAGAAGTCAATATTATAATTTATAACTAAGCCGTATATATACCAGTACCATTTCAAACATATTTACTAAATTTATGTCAATTTAGTTTTATTTCAAACTAATTTGGTTTCAAGGGGAGATACTTACATTGGGTTGGCCATAACAAGTTGGAGCATAATAGGAAATTTCATGGCCGCAAAATGCAATTTCATCTCCAGTTCCAGGTACATTGGAGAACCATAGTGTCGTATTTGAGAAAACTTTGTAGTGAAGATATCCTGCAACCTATTCATGATTAAACAAAAAACATATACAAATTAGTTATTTATAATAATCACTCATGCTAGGTTTTCTATATATCGCCAATTAATTTTTGTTGGTTTTCACCTCTTATGCGAATATATAACATGGAAAATGAGTTGGACCCCCTCAAGGAGGCACTCCCTTTGACCCCCTCTCTCTTTGATTGGCCAGTTTTTCTTTTTTTTTTTTTTTTTTTTTTTTTTTTTTTTTTCCTTCTCCTCCAATCACTATCTGCCACGTGTATGTGGGGGGTGGTGATTGAAGGGGGTCTCAATCACTGCCCATATAACATATGCCATAGATAAAATGTAGGACCATCGCACTGAGGTGGGGCTTAGTAATTAAGTTTTTTATTTTATTTTATTTATTTATTTATTTTTCTTTTTAATCTAAGAAAGGTTTGATAAATGCTAAAAATTTAAATTTTTGATAGTGAAAAAGTTGACTTGATCCTTCATTATTATGATTTTTTTTGTCTATTGTTAGGTTTTTTAGCCGAATAAAAGGACTTTTTGTGCCAAATAGGAAAATTTAGGTTGTCCCCATTCTTTTTCGCGTCCTACGTAACGTGTGGGACATTTATTGTGTGGATATGCTTAGAGAAGACAAAAATTAGTGATATTCCTGAAGTGAAAAATATAATTTTTTTGGATATATTTGTATTTTATTTTTCATTTTAACTAAAATAGAATTTTATTTTGGTAAATTATAGTGACCTCAAGCCCCATTATTTTTACTATGGCGGATTCTTCATCTACAAAAATTTTATTACACAAATATACATGAGAATTGAAATAAAGTAGTGAAATAAATCCGATTATAAATAGTATTTATATAATATCATTTTAACCGGTTTTTTAAAACGATAGGGTCAATACATTATTTTTTTTAATGAAATGAGAAATTTAAAATATTTATGACAAATAGGTTATGAATATGATAAGTTGTCAATTTTATTTTATTTTTTATAAAATGTTTTTTTTTTTTTTTAATAACATCATTGTCAAAAATTTATGAAGCTGTCACTGGCAATGATAAAATACATATTCAAGTATATAAGAGACGATAACATTATTTTTTATCAATATGACTAATAGATAACTAATAGTAAGAGGACAAAAGATGATGTGAATTTAACCTAAAAAGAGCACAGGACATTTATGTTAAATTTTTAGAACTTGTATTTTTTATGAGATATATTGGAGTGATAATTTACAAAATATTTTTTCTTTAAAAGGGGTTTTTTTTTTTTTTTTTTTTTTTTGGGTGGGGTGGGGGGGGGGGGGGATTATGCTTTACCCTTTTATATTTGGTTATTTTCTTACTTTAGCTTTTAAAGTTTTTGTTCTTCCACTTCAGCGCTTAATGTTTTAAAAAAATTTCAATTAACTTCAAAAACTAACTTATGTTCAAAATTAAACAGAAAATAACACATCTGCAATCATGTGACATAAAAATATATAATTATATAACTCACATCTCTTACATAAATCTAAATCTTAATATAATAATATAATTTTTATATCATGTGGCAGTGAACGTAGCATTTTTTGTTTAATTTTAAATATAATTTTATTTTAGAAGTAAATTGAAAAAAAATTAAATATAAAAGGCCAAAATAAAAAATAAAAATTTAAAAATGAAAATGAAAAAACAGCCAAATATAAAAGGGGCAGTGTGTGTAGCATGAATTACATACCTTATTGCCAAAAAACTTGATAAGGTTGGTTGAAAGGAATGCCACCCAAAAGGGCTCAAGAGAGGACTTTTTTCGGTCGATAGCAACCTTTGCTTCACGAACGTAATCTAAGGGGTCTTCTCGAAATCCAATTTTGAATGGAAAAAGAACATATCCAATGTTATTGCCCCATCTCACTGGATTCCCCTTCTCCATCATATCAGAAAAAGCCTATATGTTAAAAAAGCAAAAAAAAAATCAAATTTATATTAGTGTTTTGAATAAAAATTTGAATTTTTTTGAAAACGTAATAAAAATAAAAAATTATGATCAATCTTATTTATCAAAACAAACCCGTTATTGGTGTTTGGGGTTTGTTTTTTTTCGTTGTTTTTTTTTTTTAAAAATTTTAAAAGCTTCTCCACTTTTGAATTTTACTCTTAGACAGATGAGAAAAATAATTTTTTTTACATAAGAATTGAAAAAAAAAAAGTCCAAAAAAGTTTTTAAAAAATCCCGAAACAATTAAAAAGACCTGAATTTTTAAATTTTTTTTAAAAAATTCATCTACACAAAAAAGACCTGAAAAATACATAATTTTAAAAAAATTAAAAAACAAAGAATAAATAAATAAAATTTTAATTGCATGCCAAACCACACTAAATGATTGAAAAATATTACTGATCTCAAAAATTCTACGAAAATTTTTACCAAATATCTCATATGAATATGAGATCTACATCATGTGAGTCTCACATCCATACAAGACATTTAATAAAATTTTTAATGAAACTTTTAAAATCTTTAACATTATCCTAAGTGATTTGTACAGTATAATTGATTGAAGCAAGAAATTGGAAAGTTAGAGGAGCACGCACTTTGATGCCCCCAAATGGTCGTAAGTTGACGTAAAATATTGCTCTAAGGCGGAGATTTTTCGGAAGATAATTTTTCTCCTCACTTGGTTCCTTGTCAATAATTTCACCTGTCATGATAGAAAAATTATCATGAATTGGAAAGTTAGGGGAGCAGGCACTCACTTTTAAGTTGTCCTCTTCAATGTGTATATATAATTTAAAAAATTACAAATCAGTGAAATAATTAAAATATGTACATATAGTGAATGCATACAGTAAATTTTGTGTAGAAAAATGATTTGTGACACTAAAACTGTTGGTATTAATGGCACTAATTTTCTATTTTGGTAACTTTGTTTTGTTTTTTTTTTTTTTTTTTTACCTGATATAGAAATTAGTGCCATTAGTGCTCAACAAATTAGTGCCACAAATCACAACCGTTATTTGTACATATAGAACCAACGTGTTTACAAATATATTTGAAGGAGTCACTGGTGTCCTTTGTACGAATAAGGATTTATTATTGAAAAAATTGGTGAAAAATTTAATTTAAATAGGGTATAATGTATTAGATCTAAGATAAAATCTTATTTGCCGATAAAGACATGTCGGAAAAATTGTTGTAGCTAGAAAAAGTCGCTTGAAAAGTCGGTGGCGGCCTGCGGCAACTAATGGTGGTAGCAAGGTAAAGAAATGTGTGATATTCAACGTATAGGGTATTGAATGAGTGACATGTGTCATATTTCAATAGATAATTAGTTTTATGAATTTCAACACATAGACAAATTAGGTGATTTCAAGAGATATGATGATTTTAAAAAGAAAAATGATCCGGACCACTAATTAGTGGTTGCACTAAGGATGTGGCGGTGGGTCCCACCCACTGCCACATGTGTTTTGTGTCTTAGTTTTTTTTTTTTTTTTTTTTGAGCTTGCCACATCATTAGTGGTGATGTTTTAGTGGTCTGCATCATTATTGTTTTAAAAAATAGATAGATAGGTTAATTTTAACAAATAATTGTCATTTTGAACAAATTGTGTCATTTTAACCCAAATATATTGGAGCTTGGGCCTAATGGCCTAAAAAATTAAGAAATAGATTTATGAATTGAGTGTCCTTTATTATTGTGTTAATTATCCTTATCAATTGTGTACACCAAAATTTTATTTTCTGCCCTTTATTTTTAATTGTGATAATCAAAAATTAAGTTGCTCTGTTCATTCACCTTTAAAGAGGCTAATAGTGAAGGAGCCGGCCAAAATAAGATTTTGGAAAAAAATATAAAGATTAAAATAAGATTTAAGAAAAGTATTAGAGTGTCAATGACGTGAGAAAAATATTATGTATGGCTCAGAGGATAAGTTTCGTTGTTAACATCAAATGGACAAAAGGTTTTTGTTATTGTAATTTGACTTAGAATTTAAAGATTTGACGGTCATAATTGAAAATAAAATGTTCAAAGTAAATTTTGACAAAAATACAAGAATTGTAACTGTAATTAATTTGTTATTATTATTTTTCATGCATTTAATGTAATTTGAAAATAAAAGAAGCTCACCATATCTCCTGTTTAGGTATTTAGTTAACCCAGCTTCTGAGACCCCAAGCACGACATCATTAATGGTCTGTGAAGCCAAAGCAAAACAAGCAATTTTAGCATTACAAGCAAAAGGTTTATAAACATGTACATTCCTAAAAGTATAATCTAATTTCTTTTGGGGTTAATTACACTTTTCATTTTTATAAATTCACTTAAATTTTATTTTAACTTTCATAATTTTAATTTAAACAATTCAGACCTTATACTTTAACTCTAGTTTCAATTTGTTCCTTCCATCTAAAATGGAAGTTAAAATTAACAATTTTGAAACACTTGTCAATTTTTAAGGTTTCAATTTAGTTCTTCCATCTAAATTGAAAATTAAAATTAAGAATTTAGTGCACTTGTCAATTTTCTATAACGTATGCATAGACAGAATTAACAAAAAATTTAGACAGAAGAACTAAATTGAAACTAGACTTAACTTTAAGGACCAATTTGTTCAAATTGAAAGAATAGAGATTAAAATAAAATTTGAATCAAACTATAAAAAGTATAATTAATTCTTTTTTAAAAATAAATAAATAATTAGCGGGTACATTATTCATAAAATAATTTTGTTAAGACTGGATTTCTCTCAAGTTCAAAATTTGAACTTGACCGTTATATTAGGATCCATGGGGCCTACCATGGGTTATATTTCGATTATCCGAGAAGTTCATTTTGTAGAATCTACTGTCTATATCATTCATAGAAAAAATTAGATCTATGAAATAATTGTATCATTTTTATTTTATCGCATGTTTTCAAAAAAATGAATTACAAATATGCTTTTGGAAATAGATCATCCATTTTTATCGAAGACAAATGTAATAAAATGAAAATTATTTGATTATCAAATAGACCTAATTTTTTTTCATAAATAATATATACAAAAGATTTTACAAAATAAATAATTCGAATAATCAAAATATAACTCACGGTAAACCTTACACACCTAAAATAACGGTTAAGGTCGGTTTTTAACTTGAAAGAATCCATGTCATTTTTAGTTAATATGTATTTAAGTTGAAAAGATTCTATATGGTGCAATAAAAAATATATAATTTTTTAAAATATATGATATATTTTTAAAAATTATACTTATCATTTATTTTATTTTTTAAAAAAAGATTAACATGAAGAGATCATGAGATTAATTGATATAAACACATCAAACAATCATACTAGAAAATTTTTTGAAAAAAAAAAAAAAACCCAAATCAAATGACAAATGCAGCAAAACTTACAACGTTCATGGCATTCTTGATCAACTTTACATCATCTAAGCTGACATTGCGTACGATGATACGCCGACCATTCTTCTCAACACGCTTTGAAGCTTTTATGGGTGATTCTGAATCCTTCAAAAACAACGCAGTCGCCACATACAACAAAACTCCAATGATTGTGTTCCAAACTAACTGCAAAACCGACCAAAACCCAGACTTTTTAATCAATGATGAATTCTTCATTACTGGGATGCTCGGTAAGGCCTCGGGATCGGAAACTTTCCGAGAACAGGCAAGCAAGAGAGCCATGAGAGACGTGCCATCGCCGATGGAGTGGTGGACTCGGTACACGATCACGCCTTCAGAGTCGGAGGTTTTGATGTCAAGGATGTGGAGGTCCCATAGAGGCTTTGTTTTGTCTACGTCACTTTTTGTTAAGTTGCATATGTAGTCCTCCACAAACTTGTCTGGTGAGTCCATGTTTTGGTCCAGCTTTGGGACTACAATATGATCATCCACATTCAATTCTGTTGCTTTCCATTTCAGCTTTCCACTTTCTTTGTCAAATACCTGCAAAATAAACATTTAGGCCATATTTGTTTGGGCGGACTACATTAGCATTCTCATGACTAATAGTCCTAGAACTACGAATTCGTTGGATTATGTATCCTATCTTAACTAATAGTTAAGTTTAAAATAATTAGTCCGTACTTTAATTGTTTAACCAAACATCGGATTAATAATTTTATTGGACTATTAGTCCAATCCCAAGCTCATGTCCACCCAAACAAACATGGCCTTAGAGTTTTATTGGTGAAAATATCTATGAGAATCTCATTAGTCTAAGGATTAATTTTTTTTGGCTCATGAGGATATACGTGAAAAAGTTTCCAAAACAAGTTGTCACAAAATTGGTTAGGAAAGTCTCTGCCGACGACTAGTCACGGTTAAGTGAATAATAGATGATAGCGGATAAATAATTAAAATAATAAGTGATTTAATTGTGTACTTATAGATGACATTTAAATTAATAAATAGACAAATAAATGATGTGTATTAATGAGTGACACGTTGACACATATGCAACATATTGACTTATAAACATATGGTAAAATTTGGACATATAAATGTCTTTTTAATTCCAAAAGATTAAAGCTAGGATACATTAGTCCAAAAATTTCAAAAACAAAAATGCTATATATAATTATATTTTTTATCTTATTTTCTCACTCCAAACAGACAAGTGAATAGGTTTTATATACTTTTATAAATGTAAGCCACATTACTTTATACTTGAGAATGTAAAAATAATATAAGTAATAAGTTATGTATACTATTATTCTTTTAAAAATAAACTCCTTGCCTGAATGTCCCAACATTTGGAGTTAGTAGTGTGATTGTTAAAGAGGAAAATTCAGTTTAGGTTAAAATTAAAAAATATATATAATTATAGATATGTGATAAATTTTACAATATTAATTATTAAAACTCTTGAAACAATAAAGGCCTGTTTGATAAAATTCATATTTATAGTTTTTTAATTATATTTATAATAACTTTGAAAATTGTGAATACAAATTTTTTTGTTATTTGAATATTTTTAGAAAAAAATTCTAAACACTTTATAAACTTTACTGAACTTTTGTAAACACAAATTTGATTATACTTATTTAAATATAAATAAATAAATAAATAATAAAATCAAATTATTATCTCCTTTTCCCCATCACTCATCACCACCCACTACCACCACCATTGTTGGTCAGTGGTGGTCACTTCATCTTATGGTCTGCAATCATCTTTCGCTACATCCTTGACAATGACCTTGGGCTACCACCTCCTTCTGAAATTACCTTCGGCCATCACCTTTGGTGATTAGATCCACTGCCAAGCATCATCTCCAATTATGGACAATCCCAGCTATTATTTTTAACAATAATGTTAGGTGATCTAAAATTTTATGATTTAAATAATTTGAATATTTTAAAATAATATCATTTTAAATATAAAACAACGTTATTTTAACACATTCGAACAATTCAAACACACAAATTTAAATCACAAAACATTTTTCTATCTCTAATTATTAACATCTATCTTCCACAGTCACTTCCAGCCAAAACCATCTCTGACAGTCACAATCACTTTTTCCCAACCACTTCTTTCACTTCTTTCAAATTCAGTTTTCAAAATACATGATTGTCAAACATGTGTTTTATTTTTATTTTTATGAAAAACAATAAACATAAATATTTTTTATTTTGTTTATAAAAAAAATAGTGAACTCTAAATTTTAAATTTCATCAAACAACACCTAAATATAGCATCCCCATTCTCATTAAAAAAATAATAATGTGCACTTTGTTTCAAGTTTTACTTAATTTGTTGCAATGGTAAAAAATTACATTTTTACAACGGTGTAACTCTTATGTATGGATGGTGTAAATTTATTTATTTGTTTGGTACAACTCTTTTTGTGTGTCAGAATTGCATAAAAAAAAAAAAAAAAATTCTCATTTATCGTGCAATTATATTGTTACTGTCCCATCTATTTACAACCCCTTAAAAAATCTATACAAGTCTACTTTTTAGACTCATTTTATGGATCCAGTGATATGTTAAAGAAGATGATTGGTTAATAATTATCAACTAATCATCTTCTTAACACATCACTAGATTTAAAAAGTAGGTCTAACTTTTGGATCTAAATGGCAATACTTTTCCCCTTTTATATTCCCTCATAAAAGGAAGATAATGTTGTATTTTAGTACACACTCAAAAGGATGTGTACTATATGCAAATTATGACATTTGTGAATTTGATTATTATAAATGTATTAACTCAATATTATGCGATTTATAACCAAAAACAAATTGAGTTATATACTATATAAGCCATAATCAAAATAATGTAATAATCAATATTACAATAAATCATAACAAAAAATATCAAATGTCATAATTAAAGATGCATATAATGCCCACCCAAAACATAGAATTTCCCTCTTTGCCTTTTGGGTACTGGCATAATATGAAAAAATAATAAAATAAACCATAGCAAAATTGCATTTTAACACTATTATTATATTAATTTTAAATTCTATACTAATGGCCAGGTGCAATGTATGAGGAAGGCCCATACGATAGGAACCTTCATGCCCTGACTAAGATTTTCAAGAAGTATTATAAAGAATATGCAATAAATCTCAGGTCTCGTTTGGGGCATTTTTAATAATTTTTTGACTTTTTAACTAAAATATGATGTAAAAAAAATTAGTATATTCTGGATAACTTTTTGACTTTTTATGAAAAGATATGCAAAAAATAGAAAGAAAATGAAATCTTTGACTTTTTGGTATGGATTGTTGACTTTTTAATTTTTTTAATAATTTTTTGACTTTTTGGCTAAACCAATCGCTTCCCAAACGAGGCCTAAGTACGTGTCTATTGATAAATTTCAAAACATAAAATATAGGGTAAATTATAAATACACTTTTTGCAATTTGATTAAAATATAATTTGTCTTCAGTGATTCTGGAAATACATCCCACCTCCTAAATTTTCTAATTTCATAATAAATGGTCATTTTTATTAATATATCATCAAGTTAATCAGCAATTTTTAATAATGCTATAAATTTATTTCAGTTAATAATTTAGATAATTTTATTATTGTCTAGGAGTGCAGTTAATAATTTTATATTTTAGTTAATTCTATTAAATAAAATTTTTTAACAATGACTATTTGTAATTTTTTAAACCACAAAAGACAATTCATATTTTGAACAGATCTCAGGAAGTGTATTTATAATTTATTCTAAAATATATGATTGTCTAACTAACTGGGTTTTAGGGTGCCAAAAACTCTACACCTCACTTCGAAAATTAAGAGCTCGTTTGGAATGAAGATTTGGTCCAAGTCATATAAGATAAAATATACTATTTTAGTTAAATAGAATAAAATATCTCATTTAACGTATAATTATTTTATTTTTTTTCTCACAAAAATAAAAAAAAATAAAAAAAACTATCCAAAATGAAACTTTTAATCCCAAATTAAAATAGCTGAAAAGCTAAAAAATTAAAAAACTAACTCACATCCTAATCGAGCTTAAGACTTTAAAATGAAATTTGAAATAAAATAATAATTGGTACGTACTTCCAAGTTTGATTCAAAATATATAATATATATACACATTTTAATTTGAAACATCATTTACAAATTTAAGATGATGATTATTTCATTTCAATGAATAATCATTTCATTTACGTCTATAATCATTCTAGTAAACCAAACGCTAAATCTCTATAGAAAAATAAAAATAAAAATAATATTCATCCTCTCCAACACTCAATTCATCCAGCTATCATCCAGTAGATGATTCAAAAGTTTTAATTAATGATCTCAACAGTTAACCATTGACACTAATTAAAATCTTTGGATCAATAGTAGATGATAACTGAAGGAAGAAAGTATATATTGGAGAAAATTCCTCTTTGACTTATTTCATACCTGTAAACTGGAGAAGCGAGGGTGCTTGAGCAAACCATTAACTAATTTGGGTTTTGCTTCCTCTGGGTTGATTTTGGTTTTGGAGCCAAAGATACCTATGACATAGAGATTGGAACCAGGTTCATGAAACACATGAGCCAAAGGACTCAACGGTTGTCCGTCGTCGTTGTTGATGATCGAACGTTCTCCATTTCTGCTGGTTTGAATAGGTTTGAGAGGTTTGTGACTTTGAATTTCAGCCATGGTGATTAGTTTTGAATGTTTGAAATTAAAAGATATGCAACAAGTGAACCCAACTAGTGTGGAGCTGGTTTCTATTGTTGCCAATTGTGTTGGTTTATATAATGATTATACATACACTGTGGCCTCAATTATTTCTTGGTAAATTTAAACGTTGCGTCATTGTGACATCAAGAGAAGTAGAAAAAAAGGGAAAGGAAAAGTAAACGTAAAAATTTACATGATTGATTGGAAATATGGTTGCTACAAAATGGGATCATGTGATCATGTCTTGTTTTATCTCCTACCCTTATCGCTAGTCGGTGGCCCTGCAGGCACACTCTCTTTTTACATATGGACATGCAAAAATATTGTCCGTGTTAGAAAAAATATATAAAAAATTATATTGAAATACGTGAAAGTTTTTTAGAATAAATAAAAGAGTGTATTGAGATTCAAAATCTCATGGTATATTACCTGTTAATAACCCTTGAGGCTGTCCTTAGTAAGATTTTTTTAAAGAATAAAGATTGGTAACTCGAGGATTTTGCCCCCGAATCCCTCTAAAGCCCAAAACGACGTCATTTTGGGTTTTAGGTTTTTTTTTTTTTTCATTTTTGATCTGAAACCGACTGAGAAGAAGAGGGGAAGAGGGAGAGGGAGAGAGAGAGAGAAGAAGAAGAGGGGAAGAGGAGCAGCTGGTGGTGTCGCAGCTCCCCGCCGTCCCGCCGTCGTCGCAGCTCCGGCCCGCCGTCGTCGCCTTGCCGCCAGCTCGTCGCCTCGCCGCCAGCTCGTCGCAGCAGCAGCTCCAGCTCCAGCTCCGGCCGCTGTCCCGCCTCCGACCCCGCCTCCTCCTCCCCTGTTATTAGGGCCCCCTCCAATCCTCCTTCTCCTCCTCCTCCTTCCTCCTCCTCCTCTCCTCTCCCCTCCATTTTCCTCCTGATTTCTGCGTCTGAAAAAAAAAAAAAAAATACAAAAACGGCAACGTTTTCTATTCGGGGGATTCGAGCTATGTAGCTTTCGAGCTACGTAGCATGACTGTTTTTTAAATATAAGAGAAGATAATTTTACTATGCAAAATATTAAATGCATAATATTATCACAAAAAGGTGTAATATCGTGCCAAAATGTATAATTTTATTTATGGATTGCAAATTATCATAATTCTATAACCAAAAAAGCAAAATGTGAAATTTATGACAAAAATGCATAACATGAATTACAAAAATGCGTAGCAAGGATGCATATGGTTCTTATTTTGTTTAGATTTTTGTACTGATTTTTATTTGATCTTTTATTAAAAAAATATGTATAACATATACTATAAAAATACATAATAAGGGTGCATATGATTTTATGATTTTCTTTAGATTTTTTTTATTAAATTTTTTCAATTTTTTTATGTATAAAATACCCTAAATATCATTGTGAAGAAAATCAAGAAATAATTGTTTGTTTAAATCCATTTAATGTTATGTTTTTTTGGCCCTGTCCATTGGTCATTTGAACAATAAAAAACATTATTTATATTTTTACACGAGTTGGGTTCCAACAATAGGGGCATGAGTATTTGAAAGGGTAGGAGCATAGACCTAAATATCGGTTCGTACATACTGTATTGGTCGATTCGTACTGGAAAATCAGAGTGCCGATTCGGATATGGATTGGTATATCGGTGAGACTGAAATTTGCATTCGCAGCATCCAAGTCCCGATACGTAGTGGCCTGAATTTGATACATAGGGCGATACAGTCCGATATAGTTTCATAGTCGCCGGTACGAATGAATCAGCGCAGAGAACTTGCAAAAGCAAAAGTAATTGCAAAAAAGAAAAGAATAAAACATCACAAACATCTCTCAGAGCTTTCACTTCAAGTGCTTTGTCTTCTTCAAGCAATTTCACACTTTCACAGACCATAAATTTGCCTTTGTTTATAGATTTGTAATTCACAATCAAATTTCTTTGTGGCTTGGCTTCATAGATCAAAGCTTCTTTGGGTTGTGGAGTTCACTTCGATCTTCAAGCTTCTTCAAAGAAGGTTTGTCTCCCTGAGTTGCAAGTTGTGCTATGTTGTTGTGCTCTGTTTTGTTGTTGTGCTCTGTCTTTGGATAGTTGTGGGTTTTGCTATGCTCTGTTTTCTGTTTCGTATTTCATTTTTTTTTTGGGTCTAGTTTTAGTGAATGTCTAGGATTTTTTTTCTTCTATTTATTTGTTTATACATCTACACCTTTGTTTATATGAATATATATATATATATTTCTCTGTTGAGCAAGGGAAAAAAAAAACAAGAACAATAAATATTCAAATCAAGATCTTCATCTGTTAAAAGCTTGGATCCACAGAACCTGCAAAAGCAAAAGTAATTGCAGAAAAGAAAAGAATCAAACATCACATACATCACTTAGACCTTTCACTTCAAGTGCATTGTTTTCTTCAAGCAATTTCACACTTTCATGAACCATAAATTTGCTTTTGTTTATAGATTTGCAGTTCACAATCAAACTTCTTTGTGGCTTGGCTCCATAGATCTAAGCTTCTTTAGGTTGTGGAATTCGCTTCGACCTTCAAGCTTCTTCAAAGAAGGTTTGTCTCCCTCAGTTGCAAGTTGTAATTTGTGCTGTGTTGTTGTGCTCTGTTTTTGGTGAGTTGTTGTGGGTTTTGCTATGCTCTATTTTTTGTTTCGTATTTCAATTTTTTTGGTCTTGTTTAGTGTAAATGTGTAGGATTTTTTTTCTTCTATTTATTTGTTTATACACCTATACCTTTGTTTATATGAATGTGTGTATATATATATGTATATATTTCTCTGTTCAACAAGGGAAAAAAAACAGAAAAAAAACAAGAAAAATAAATATTCAAATCAAGATCTTCATTTGTTAAAGGCTTGGATCCACAAACAAGGTTAGTGGAAAGAGTAAAAAATATGCATAAAATTGAGTTTTAGAGAGATTGCTAATGATTTTTAAAATTTCATGGCCAAGACACCCGATTCCCAACACATACCGACTGATACTACCGATACCGCGATTTAGAACTATGGATAGGAGCATAGGTGTCTAGAAGGGGAGGCGAATGAGAATTGGGGTATTACGGGTATTTGGAAGAATTTATGTTTGTATCTTTTTTATTAAAAATTGTTGCATGGCAATTTTCTTAATTATTAATGCCACGTGACAGTGGAAGATAAAATATCAAAGATTTTATAGGATCCATTACCAAAATCAAGAAGATGATTGCTGAAATTGATTTATTAGATTAACCAAGCCATTGGATTAATTAATTAATTGATTTAGATTTGTTTGGATTTGATAGATAGGGCTTAACTGTTCCTAAAGTTGAGGAAGTGATTGAAGCTTATCTCCTATTTTTTAGGCTTATCTCCTATTTTGGTGCCTTATATAGTTGATAAGTGATGATGCCAATAAGATTTGAAGATCTACCATATCAGCTACAAGTCTATAAAGGTGGAGCCGTTTTTTCCTAAGATCAAGGCAAAGGGCTTTTTATGGACACGTGGCAGCTTGTGAAGATATAAAGAATCAGCACAGACTACAATCAAGGAGTTAGTTTTCCAAGCAAGGCAAGATTGGTTTGTTGAGTTCCTTGAGGATAAATAAATGCAATCTAGAAAAAAAGGATTTTATGCAACAACCGAGGAATATGTTCCTCAAATCAAGTAGAATAAAGTCAAATTCAAGTCTAGAGGGACACATGGTGGTCTGTTAGAGCTCAATGGACCAAGTCAAGATGTTAAAGATGTTGAAGGTCAAACCGTTCCTACTATTGGGGAATGAAGCTTAGTATCAAGAACACATGTCACCAGGATAGACTGCTACGTTTCTGGCAGTTAAGTAGAATTTGGGACTTACCCAACACAATATAAAAGGCTTAAAGTGCAACATTTGAAGAGGTCCCCGACCAAACAATTGACGAAGAGTCTCTCAATACAAGTCCTTTAGCTCATTTTAGCTTTATAGCTTATTTATCTTAGCTTCATAACTTGATTATCTTAGTTTAGCTTTATAGCTCCTTTATCATAGTTTCATAACTTAGTTCCTTTAGTTTCATAACTTAGTCATTTTGGATTATCAATTGTACTTCATTCTCAATCCATGCAAGTCACAATTTTTGTCTAATTATCTTTGGTACCTATAAATTTGTTAAAAATTCATTTTATTTGGGCAAGATCTGAACTAGTGGCAGTTTCTCTTAGTCACACACATGCATTTCTCTGTGTTAGAGGTCGGAAATGTTCAACTATTCTTACACCTTGAACTAGGTTCACAAGTTTTGGCACGCCCCCATTTAATCAACAATTTTTTTATTTTTTATTTTTTATTTATTTATTTATTTTTTGTGTTAACACTCGCAGGACTTCTTGAGTGGCAACAAGAATTTCTGAGGAGTGAAAATAAATTTTGGCACACGCAATGGGACATCAGGTGTTGTCTTTATCAAACATTCATTATGGTTGGTAAAACGAGAGGAAAAGGTGTCATGGGTCAATTAGGAGTAGTGTCACCTCATAATAGCCCATGATTAGGCGGTTCCAAGCAGTCAGCAGCACAACACACTTTTGAAGGATTCCAAGAAATGACAGAAAATCTGAGGTGTTGGTTTATCATGGCTAATAAGGAGCCTTTTATAGAACGCTCTCACTCTTTGGCCATTCCACTACATGAGATGAGGCAATTCTAGATAGATATGATGTAGGCAATTGCCAATATGATAATGACTTTGGGAGACATGCTTTCTGCAGTTCTTTCACTAGCTCTAGTTCTGCCCACGACAGGAATTTTCAATGCCATTGCAGAGCAGAATCCTCAGAGTAGACCCGTTGTCGCAATACCGTTGCCTCTAGAAGTTTTTCAGGCCTCTTCTTCTAGTAACACCATTCTTGGGAGGCATGGAGGACAAGGCATTAAACAAGGGGGGAAAGACGTTGAGACTATGGGGCAACTTGTTGGGTTTTAACAGTTTGAGATCAGGGACAGCTAAACTCCTTAGAACTCCTAGAATCCACAGAATCTACAACATTAGGGACCTCCAAACCAAAGCTTCTTCATCTAGAACCTTCAAAACTAGAGTCTGCAGAACGTCCAAGGAGTTGGTCCTAGGCCTATGTAGAGCGGTCAAACCTTAGTTCCAACAACGTTGGTCAGAAGTTAACCCTTTTTTCGCTGCTTGAGAATAGAGAGAATTGAATTTGTAACGCCCCCAAAATATTTAATATAAAAACATCAATTAAAACATAGTTAAACACCAAAAGGTCATTTTTCTCATTGAACTAAGCTTTTTATTTATAGTTCCATGCTCAACATATTAAATACACTTCCATATGACAAAGTTCAACAAGTTAGAGGGTACAAGATAGAATGCCTTAGTGGCGTACAAGAGCTCAGGGCATTGCCTTGTTATAACAAAAATGGACTCACGGTCCTAAACAAATAAGCTCGGAGCTTCCATATTTAAACATCCATGAGCCTCAGCGCTCCAATCAAAACAAAAGAGTATACTTCATATCACTGAGGTGGGGGCGCGTCACCAATTCCTGAAAATTTTAGATGGGGATGAGCTATATGCCTAGTAGAGATACATTTAATAGAGTATCTAATTATTTGAACATCTACATGGCATCATCACAACCCAAACATAATTTAAAGTTTATGTTCAAAAATAAAATGGGTAAGAAAACAAATACATTTCGGTTCCATTGAAAACCTTTCTCAAAACAGGGGTGGTAAATATGCCATAAATCCCTTGTATGAGCCCCAAACTACATATACGTATACGTTTATTACCAAAACTATTCCCCACATTTGCTTGCTATTAATACGGCTGGTGGTGGGCACTCAAAATCATTTATTTTTCCACTTTTGCTAATTATTATATGGCAGGACCAGTGAACAACCAAAAATATTTTCTCACATTCGTTTGGTGATAAGCTCAAGACAGGGCAATTGGGCACCTTAACTCCCCTTACAGGTACCAACACAACACATTGTTCTTAAAAACCGACTCCTTACCCCGGATTCATACTCTATTTACCTCCTCCTTATTACCATATTCCAAGTAATCAAGTATTCAATAAAACATGAGATGAATAGTAAAAATAGATTACAAGGGTTATCAATTTCCAAGTCCACAATCTCAACTCAACGTACATTAATAATGTATTCCAAAATCTAATTATCCACATAATTTCAAGATTTGAAAGTTAATTCCATCCAAGCATCATTGCTCACCAAAATCAAAACTAGGGTTTTAATAAATTTGGGACTTTTACCCCCTCTTTATATATATGGTAGTTCTCAACACCAATACTCAGCATCCATAAGAATTTATTTGAATTTTTAATAAATGTTGGGTAAAATCCCCTTTGTGTTAAACATAAAACTTAACTTTTGTTCAATCATCAAACAAAGTATCATGGTTACAACAATACCACATAATCATCCTCAAACTAAAGAGATACTAAGTTAAAAGTAACCCTACCTCAGGAAAAAGCAAGAAAACTAGACTTCTAAGAAGAATCCTTCGTAGAATCAAAATCCAATCAGTAGAGAGCAAGATCCTTATGTAGACTCCACTTCTTACAAGTGATTTAGGCTTAAAACTTAGTGAAATGAGAGATATGTATAGAGATAATTCTAGGGTTTTTAGAATTGTGAGAGAGGAAGGAAGAGAGAAAAAGAAAAGTGAAAGAAATGATGTAAGAAGTGATTTTTGAGCTGCTGAAGTTGTGTAGACCGCTCGAGTAGTGAACGAGACCTCTCAGTATTATGTCTGGAAAACGATATACTGGGAACCCCTCATCTTCGCTCAAGTGACCACTTGTCCACTCGAGCTAGTCCCTCGACTTGCAAAGCAAACTACTGGGAGCACCTTATCTCCTCGTCAGTGGTCTTTCCACTACTCAAGCGGTCACCTAAAAAAAATTGTCACAATCTCCCCCTTAAGGGATTTGCCCCTGAAATAACTCAACACAACATCCATAATATGATAACAATGTAATAATCATTAGTTCTTTAACAATATCCAAATAGATAACAAACCATTTCTAGTAGTAAAGGAAGGGAAAAAGAGAAAAAATGAGAAATATGGTTTGCACTCGATTTACCCACATATCAATGGAAAAGCAATACGAGTGGATACATAACATATTTTGGAATAAATCTGGGGTATTTCTATACGGACTCGGTTTTCCACTCCCAAGTTGCTTCATCAAGAACGTGATGACACCACAACACCTTGACTAATGGAATGATCTTACCCCTCAATACTTGCTCCAGGGTATCCATAATTTGAATCGGTCTTTCCTCATAAGACGCATCCTCATCAATTTCAATATCCATCCAATTTAAGACGTAGAAAGGATCAGGCTCATACTTACAGAGCATTGACAACATTGAATACATTGTGCAATCCCGAGAGTTATGGTGGTAAGACAAGACGATATACAATTTCTCCTATCCGTTCTATGATGTCAAAAGGGCCAATAAATTGGGGAGATAATTTTTTGCTTTTAGCAAACCTCATAACCCCCTCTTAGGCAAGATCCTTAGAAATACATGGTCTCCTACTTTAAAGGACAAAGGTCTTCATCTCAGATCAACATAGCTTTTTTGACGGCTTTGAGCGTGACTAATCTCTTCTGAATGAGAGCTACTTTTCTCGGTGGTCTTGCGAACCAATTTCGGCCCAAGCATAGGTGAATCCCTTACCTCAGCACAACAAGTTGATAATCTACAAAGATGTTCCATAAGGAGCTTCAAAAGGTGCCATCTCAATGATAGCCTGGTAAATATTGTTGTAAGCAACTCAACTAATGGCAAGTGTTTCTCTCAAGACCCTTTGAAGTCTAACATGCACGCTGTTAACATGTCTTTTATAATTTGTATGGTGCGCTCTGGATTGTCCATCAGTCTGAGGGTGGTAGGTGGTACTAATTTCAGTTGGGTACCCAAGGCACTCTGAAGACTTGGCCACAACCTGGCAGTGAAATAAGGATCTCCATCAGACACTATGCTCACTAGAACTCCATGGAGTCAAATAATTTCATGGATGTAAAGTTCAGCTGAAAACTCAATAGAATCCCCCCACAATCATGGCAAGAAAATGGGCTAACTTGTTAAGTTGATCTACAATCACCCATATTGCATCATTACCCATTTGCATTCTTGGAAGACCCGTAACAAAGTCCATGTTGACATGTTCCCACTTTCCACTCAGCAATTGGAGAGGTTGTAATAATCCCGTGGGTTTTTTGATGTTCGGCCTTGACTTGTTGATAGGTTAGGCACTTAGCCACAAAACGATGCTACATCTTTCTTTGTGCCCCTCTACCAAAACTGATGGCTAAGGTCATGGTACATTTTGGTGCCTACTGGATGCACCGCAAGGCAAGAGTGGTAGAATTCCCGAAGAAATTCATCTCTAATATGTTCAAGCACAAACAACCCCGTCAAAATAATGAACACTCGCATCGGCATAAACATTCAGATCCTTCTCTCCCTTTCCCTTAGAGATGCTCTCCTGAATTGTCTCAACTTCTGGGTCAACCTGTTGTGTTTCCACTATTCGTGTAACAAGTGTAGTTGTGTGACAACGATGAACAGAGTAACCTACTCAAAGGACTCATGAAGTTATAAGTCAAATTCATTAATATCCCCCATCATCTTCCATTTTCTCACTGCTAGACTAGCTATGGCACTTAGAAATTTTCTAGTCAAAGCGTCAGCCACAACGTTGGCCTTTCTGAGATGATAGTGTAATTCAAAGTCGTAATCTTCCACAAATTTCCATCCATCTCCGTTGACGTAATTTCAAATCTTTCTGAGAAAGTAGGTACTTAAGACTCTTATGATCAGAGAATACTTCAAATTTTTCTCCATATAAATAATGTCTCCATAATTTCAAGGAAAATATGATAGTGGCAAGCTCGAGGTCATAGTCGGGTAATTTCTCTCATGAGTTTTTAATTGTCAAGAATCGCATGCTACCACCCTACCCTCCTGCATCAAAACACACCCATTCTTAGAGGCATTACAATACACCGTATATCCAAGCTACGTTTGAGTATAATGAGAATAGGAGTGGTAGTCAACCTAAGCTTTACTTCCTAAAAGGATTTCTCGCAAGCTTCACTCCAAACAAATTTCACCCCCTCACGAGTCAATCTAATCAAAGGTGATGCTATAGAAGAGAAATTTCATACAAGTAGTGGGTAGTAACCAGCTAATCTTAGGAAACTATGAATTTCAAACTCATTTTTAGGTTGTTCCCAATTCTATACAACTTTGATTTTTGAAGAATCCACTGGTAAAGCCGTCTCCAAAAACTACATGGCCCAAAAACTTCACTCTTTGAAAATGGCTTTAAGAAGGTCTAAAATCTTTTGGCTAAAGCGGGTGTAAGGTTAGGATTAAAGCTTGAACCCGACTCTTCTATTGAGGAATTCATAAGATAGCACGTTCTAACTTTCTCATTGGGTAATCGGAAGAAAGTACCCAAGTCTTAATGCCGGTCAAAAATGGGGTGTCTACTAGTAGACTTGTTAGTTGATGGTGCTGCTAGGCACAAGGTTTTGTCTTTTGTGGATGGCCACTTAAGACACAATTAGATTTTCATAGCATAAGAGGACACATCCAAAACAGCTTCTGTTGTCCTAGTGCATTGAGAATGTATGAATGGGTTGTAATGCTTTTCGGCCTTAAAAACGTTAGGGCTACTTACCAGCTTGCCATGGAATTCCTTATTTCATGACATGATAGCCCAATTTATAGAGATATACATTGATGATGTGGTGGTGAAGTCTAATCCCTATGAGGAACACTTGACAGATTTGAGGAAATCCTTTAAAAGAATAAAGGAATGTGACCTGAAAACGAATCCTTTGAAATGTGCCTTTGGGGTAACATCAGGCAATTTCTTGGGGTCTTTGGTTCATCGAAGAGTGAATTGAGGTTGACAAGAATAAGAAGAGAGTGATCGAAGAAGCCAAGCCTCCTACTTACAAGAAGGAATTGACAGAAACTTCTAGGACAAGTAATTCTTAATCTGGCAGGAAAGGTTCAAGTTATTTTCTCAGTTGCTGAAGTTGAAAAATGAAGAACATTTTAGATAGAAGCCTTAACACCAGCATGGTTTTGAAGTCATTAAGAGGTACTTAGCATAGCCCTCCTATCCTAACTCCCTCCTATCAAGAATAAAGTTTTGAAGTTGTACATTTCTACTTTGGAAAAGTCCATTGGTAGTTTGTTAGCACAGGATAATGGGAGTTGGAACAAACAAGCAGTTTATTATCTCAGCAGGATTTTGATTCCTATTAAATGTAAATACAGTCCTACGGAGAAATTAATGTCTTGTACTTTATTTGTTTTGCAATAAAATTGAGGCACTACAGGCTTCCTATTTTGGTTTACCTAGTGTGCAAAATTGAGTTGATTAAGTATTTACTTTCTTGGCTCAATTGAGAGGCCGAATTAGAAAATATGCCTTAGCCTTAATGGAATTTTCATTTCAATACATTCCTTAAAAGGTCGTGAAAGGTCAGGCCCCTAATAGATTTTCGTGTCGATCATCCTTATTTAGAAATCGATGATGAATTTGGTTTCAGCTTGTTTCTTGTTTTTCTTGTCTCACTCCTTGGACTTTGTTATGTGATGGTTCTAAAACTGATTTAGTTTCTAGACGTGAGATCATAATCATTTATCCCAAAGGCTTGAAGACACAATTCTCTTTTCAGTTTGACTTTGAATGCTCAAATATTCTGGTCGAATACAAGGCTAAGATAATTGATAGTGGAAGTGATTGGGGATTCATAACTTGTTATTAATCACTTGGGGGGCATTTACAAATGCCATAGTAAAGATTTGGCTCCATACTTTATGGAAGCTAACAACTCCTCAAAGATTTTGATGATGCTTCACCTCAAACATAATTTCTAGAATATTCAACTATGAAGCTAATGAAATGGCTCAAGTTGCAACCGGAGTCAAGATTCCTCAAGATTTTTATCAAGAACTATCACCATCCAGAAAAGATTGTTGCCTTTAGTCAAGAGAAGAGAGTAACCCATCCTAGAAGTAAACACGATAGAGATTTTTGAGGACAATTGGCGTTTTCCCATAGCCCAATTCCTGAAACATCCACAACATCTTGTAGACAAAAAGACTAGAAGGAGAGCAACACATTAGTTTTGGATTGAGGGAGAATTGTACAAAAAAGTCTTGAAGATGACTTGGTCCAGTAGTGCCTTTCCAAAGAGGAAGCAATCAAAGTGATGGCCGAGGCACGCGAAGGAGTTTGTGGGGCTCACCAGGCAGGAAAGAAGATGGGATGACTAATAGGAAGATATGGATACTATTAGCTTACTATTCCTTTAGATTGTATTAGATTTGCCCAAGGATGTCTACCTTGTCAAGCCCATGGTCCTATCCAGTATGCTCCAACAACTTCTATGAATTTCATAGTTAAACCATGGCCATTTAGAGGTTGGTCATTTGACATGATTGGCAAAATTTTTCTTTTTTCTTCTAAAGGTCATTCTTTTATAGTTGTGACTATGGATTACTTTACAAAGTGGGTCAAAGCCATTCTTATGAAATCAATAAGTCAGAGTGACATTATCAAGACTATCAAAGAGAACATTATCCACAGATTTGGCCTGCCTCAACACATTGTGACTAATAAGGGAACAATTTTCTTTGGTGAGGAAGTTCAGGCCTTTGCCAAAGAGTATGGTATAGAATTTTCTCATTCAACTCCATATTATGCTCAAGGCAATGGCCAGGCAGAATTAACAAACAAAGTTCTGAAAAGCATCATTGAAAGAATGATTGAGGACAAACCCAAGATTTGGCATGAAGTCCTGTCAGAAGCATTGTTGGCCTACAAAACTTCAAAGAGAACAGCAACAAGAATTACACCATTTATGCTTACTTATGGGCATGATACAGTCCTACCTATGGAGGTTATTGTGAAATCCTTAAGAGTTGCATTTCATAATGGTTTAACTCTTGCAGAACACAATCAAGCTATGTTCATGGAACTTGAAGATCTTGATGAAGTGAAGTAGCAGCTCTGGATCAACTTTTAGTGCAGAAATAGAGAGTAGCCAAAGCTTATGATCAAAGAGTTAGAAAGAAGAGTTTTGCAGAAAATGACTTAGTCTGAAAAGTAGTTTTTCCATTTGGTGCAAAAGATCCTCAGTTTGGGAAATGGTCTTCAAGTTGGAAGGGCCCATTTCAAGTTTTCAAAATTTGCAAAGGAGGTTCCTACGAATTGCAAGGCTTAGATGGAGAATTACACAATAATCCAATAATTGGCAAGTACTTGAAGCAATTTTGTCCAACAATGTGGGAAAAGATAGAGTCAACAAAACGAAGTTTTGTGCATTCATCAGATAAAAAATGGTTTGAACAGGCCGAACAAAATTAAGCATGTACAGAAATATTAAAAATGGGTATAGAACCAGGTCGACTAAGCAAAAACGGCCTTAACATGTCGAACAAAAACAAAAAGTATTGCTGATTCCTAAGCTAAGCAAAAGTTTGAGTGTAGAAAAAGAAAATTACAGAAAACTAGTCAATTTGGCCTTGAGAATGTTTGAAGGAGCATTAGCCACTTGCAAGACGATTATCACTCTAGCATAAGTTTCTGGAAGTTCAGGAAGTTTGACATCCAACTCTGAGGATTCAGTGCTTATTGGCGAGGAGATTGAGTATAGTTCTTGCTTCCAGACAATTAGAACAACCATTTATTTTTCTATAGCTTCCAATTGAACTTTGAGAATAGCAAGTTAATCCTTCAGATGGACAACTTGTTTAGCTTTGGCATTAGCAGTTTCCTTCAGTTTCTTGTAGGACTCCACATATTCTTTTTCAAGAGGTCTTATAGGTAGGTCGATCATTAGATTTCCTATTAATTTATCCTTATTGGCGAACAAGGGAAAAATGAGTCTGGTTGAGGTAAAGAATTTGCTGCAGATATTCTTGGGGAGCTGGTTGAAAGGAGGGATCAAAGGATGCAGAAGTGGCAAGAATGGTCAGGGCAGAGGTCAGAATTGGAAGCTATCCTAGGTGTGTAACATCAAAGAAAGAAAAGGCTAGCAGCGACTTCAGATCACTCTTGGCCTTCTCAATTTCGTTTGATGAAGGTATGACTTGGCTCGAGGAGGTAGTTCCACTGCCAGAAGCTCAATAAGCAGTTGGAGTAGTTCTCTAAGACAATGCCTCAAAGAAAGCATCCAAGTCCATAGCTAGCTTTGGGATAGATGGAGCAAGTTCTAAAGCTTTGAAGGCTAAAATGGTTTTACCATGAGCGATTGCAGTTTCTTGGGCCTTTTCCTGCACAGGAAGATCAGAAGTAAGAAAGAGGCTAAAAGGAATCAAAGAAGGAAGTTGTATGGCATGAAGTTTTACTTTATTAACAGAAGGTGGGGAAATTATCTCAAGATGATTGTCTTCTGCCTAAGGAGTTGTGGCAGAACTGGAGAAATCCACCAAAGAGGTTTGGCCTTTACAGGCTACCATTTTGAACATTTTAGGTTTGATTTGGGTGGGTGTTTCTTTGGCTGGAGCCTTAGTTGTTTTGGTTACCATAATCTCAAGAGATTTCTAGGATAATGAATGAAGGCTCAGTAGAAGATCAAAGGAAGAAATTCAAAGATTATGGAAAATTCCTACCTAATGGGAGGAAAAGTGGGAAGGACTGGTAGTAATTTCTACCTTGTAATTTGACCTATTTCTTTTGGCTAGGGGAGTGGCGTCTTCTTGGAAGACAGAAGTTCAGTTCATCAGAAAAATTGAGGTTGTCATTTGCCAAAAAAGGATGGTAAATTCTAGACATACTGGTTCAGCTCTGCAGAAGACAACTTTTCTTTTGGCTAGTGGGCTCTTCTTGCCAGTTTCAGTTGGCAATTTAGAAGTGGCAAGCACAACAACTGTAAATCCATAATTAAAGAAGTGGTCAGAAACAAGCAGAAATGTGGATAAGTGACCAAAACTAAAAGAGACTAACCCGTATTAGGGACAAGATCTACTTTGATTATTCCTTGTCTAATAGCATCCTCAACTTCCCAATAAGGAATGTTGGTCTTGCAACATTAACTTTCTCCTTTTCAGAAAGGAAGGCATTCATCTCTTCCTCATAGACAGTGTCAACAAAGACAGATGATGTATCAGGAAAGAAAGGAATGGTTCCGCTGTAAGGTTTTAGGAAGGTTTCTAAGGTAGGAGTTTTGGCACCTAAGGTTTGATAAGCTTTAAGGAATGCCAGGTTTGCTTTATCTTTCTATTTGTTAGAAATTTCAGTCAATTTTTCCTTCCGATTTTTTTTCCTCTGTTCAAATTTCAAAGGATTCCATTTACACTTGAAAAATTATTCAAAATGAAGGACTGAATTGAAATGGTCAGAAAAGGAAAGAGTATATTTTTTCTGTCCTCTAAGAGAAGCAGGACTTTGGGCAACTGTTTCTTTAGTGTCTTCAATTTGGGCAATATGGTTTGGCAAGACGCGAATCAAAAGTGCCTTCAAGTCAATGGAAGTCTTGTTCACAATGTACATTCTCTACCAAACATCGAATTCTATGGTAGCATCAGGAGCATCATCGAAGGCCCTGAGATGGAAGTTCTATTTCAGAGTGGGGAAAACAGAGCTGAATGCCTCAATATCTATAGTGCTCAAAACAAATCTGCCCCTAAAAATGTCATTCTGTGACTAGTAAAGAGCAATGGGGATCATTGAAGATAGACCAAATTGATGGGGTGAATTGTGTAGCATTGTAAATTTCTACGCCACATTTGCTGTTGTTTGTCATAAAGCTGAGCCTGGATGGAAGATCTCTTGAAATCAAGAAGTTGGCCCAAACTTCAAATTGCTCATCTTGCTGTCTAGTGGCTTAGGATGAAGGAGTGGTCAATCAAGAGGGAGCATAATTGCATGAAATGGACAAAAAGGTAAAGGCATCACGGGACACTAATTTTCTTTAGAATAAGGTAAAGCAGTTATCAAAGGAGTGAACTTTGGCATAGGCCTCTGGGAAACGAAGGCCAAAACATTCAAACTGTGGTACAGAAGCAGGAATTGATGGAGCAAACTTTAGAAAGCAAGCACAAAGCCAAAGTTGCATGAGCCAAAAAGGTCTAGATCTATTGATAAAATATGAAGAAACTTGTTTCATCATGCCTCTATAAAGGTGAGCCAGAACCAATGGGTCAGGTGCAAGCTTTCTGCTATGAGAGACGGCCATGGCTGGCTCTATGAAGTCTTTCGTAATCTTCTGGGAAGGAACACAGAATAGTCATTTGTTCAACCAAAAAATCAAAAACGAGATATGCTCATACTCATAAATTTCTGGAGTTGTCTAGACAACAGACAAGAAAGAGGAATATGTTAGTAGTTTCTTGTCAGGGTAGACTGTAACACCCCTCGTCACTAATCACTGATAAACTACTGATTACTGCTAAACTGACTGACTGAAATCTGGAATTGAATTGATTGAGTGTATCTGTTTAAATGCATTTCCTATCTGTTGATTGTCAATTAATCTGTTCATGTTTGTGTGTTTAAACTGCAAATTGAAGGCCTTATCGGCGGCCAAACCAGAAATTGATTAGTGTCCCATGATCAGTAGAATTTATGTGATTTTATGGCATATTTAATTGAAATGTGATTTAGTATGATTAAATTAGATTAAAATAAGCTAAATTGCATGAGATGGTTTATTCACCATTTTGCCATCCTTAGTGGCCTACTACCCAAACCTTTTTGAACTCATTACATTAGAAACAACACAATTTCATCAGCCATTTCCCTTGTTATTGCCGACTAGAGAGAGAGAGAGGAGGGATTTTGGTTTCATTTTGTGTATTGCTTGGAGGAATTGAAGGAATTGAAGTATGGATTGCTAAATTGAGCTTCTAGTCTTGCATTGAAGACTTAAGGTAGAGTAACTACCCTTTTGTTCATGAATTTAAGTGATTTTGCATGGTTTAGAGCATAGTTAAAGTCTTGAGCCAAGTTATGGCTCTTAATTGTTGAATTGAAGCTTAATTGTTGCATGCATGGCTATATCCTTGCATTTTGAGGTTGATTACATAGAGTTTGGTACATGCATGCTCATGATTATGTTTAAAGTTCATGAAATCATCTTGTTCTTAAAAGATTTGGCTCCTTTGAGCATGTATTGAAGCTTTGAATTGATTTAAAGTCTTGCATATCATATTTGAAGTTAGTTCATGAAAATTGGTTTGAAATTGGATTTGATTGAACTACCCTTGGGCTTTCATTTCTCAAATTGATCTTTGAAACATATAATATCAGGTATTTACAAGTGTTTTCCAGGTTTTCAGCCCAAGAGGATCGATTTTAATGCTTTGAAACTTGGTTTTAAGCTTGAATGTTCAATCTGGAATTTCTAGAATTTAGACTCATGCTTAAGCGGTAAAAGTGGCGCTCGAGCGTGAAATTCGTGCTCCCAGTACTGTGCACTGTTTTGATGTCCACTCGAGTGGAATAAGTGACGCTCGAGCGGGACCTTGTGTCTTACGCTTGAGCGGGTGTCGAGCGCCCTATCGAGCGTGATTTTCACACATCCAGTACTTTTGACCTGTTTTGCAGAACGCTCGAGCGGGAAAGTCCACGCTCGAGCAGATACCTTTGTCTGCATCTACGCTTGAGCGGGAAAACCCACGCTTGAGCGGAACTCTATTTTCTGAAAATTCTGAAAATGTTTTTAAAGTGCATCTTTGCATCCTCTTTCCATGCTAGGCATTCCTAGGGCATATTTAAGGCATCTTAAAGAGGATATAGATGTTAGAACCACATTGAGTCTAAGTAGGGACTAAGTCTTTGATTCTCGAATGTGTAACTTAGTGTGTGTTCGATCTGTAACTGTGTAGGGTTGGCGACTGGGGACGCGCTCTAGCTAACTGTAGCCCAGAACTCTGTGAGTAACAACTGTGTAAAGATATGTTCAAATATGAATATTTTCTGAATACTGAATTATACTGCTTTCTGAAATGACACTGTTAACTGAATGAATGTATGTCCTATATTCTGAACTGTATTGTGACATCCTTAGCAACTACTGTTACTGACTGTTACTGTTACAGAGATCTCTGTCGGTTCCCTTGTTGGAACCACTACTGTTTACTGATTGATGGCCATCACTGACTGTTCGGTCTTTTAAGACCTACTGTTTACTGTACTGCTATGCTAATGGATGTACCACATATGACTGAATAACTGATATACTGAATCAATGAACTGTTTTCATTACTGTAAGGACATTCATTCTAAACCTCTTTACGCATGATGTCATTCACTGGGCTTTAGCTCACTGTTTATATATATGTAGGTGTTCAGGCACCAGATCGGAGCTAGGAGCGTGGGCTAGGCTCCCCTTGTTGTCAAGCCAACTACCGTGCCTCACTGCGAGGTTCCGAGCCTGCCGAGCTATGGCTTAAGGGTGTTTCAATTTCCCCCGTCTGTCTCTGTATCTGTTTTGTATAATTGTATAGACTGAATGTTTTCATACTGTACTGTTTAATAGGGATTAGGTCCCTGTTCTGATCGACTGTAAACGTTGTACATACTGGTTTGCACTGTTTATGTATATGTATGAAAAGTCTTTTTGCATACAGACTCACAGCTCATTGGAAATTGTTTATTTACTGTTTTGGCTTCTGCCAGGCCCCTGTACTCTGTCTTACTGTCTTACTATTAAGCAGGCCTTCGGTAATCTCGGATTACTGGCCGGTTACGGTGCTAAACCCATAGGGGCGGGTTTGGGTCGTGACAGAGTGGTATCAGAGCGATACTTACCACGAGTTATACCGCACACACGTGTCCAAATGAGCTATAGGGTGTCCTAGAAAAGTGATTAGGGCATTGCATGAGCATGATAAGTGTGTGGCTATGACATGACTGAACATATGCTAATGTGATAAACTGTTTAAGTATGCAACTGCTTATGTTGGTAATTGCTATAATTGCTTATAGTGAAATGGATAATACAAGAACTGCAAATGAATCTGAATCCTCATCCTCTGAGGCAAGAATGACAAGACTGGAAAGAATGATGGAATTAATAACTGAAAGATTAGATCAACAACAGAACCAACAGCCCCCACCTCCTCCTTCGATACAGCCGGAACAGAATGTTAATGTTAATGATTGGGACATAATTGCTCTCATCCACAAGTTCAGCAAAATGAAACCGCCATCCTTTCAGGGAGGCCTTGAACCGTTAAAAACTGAAGCATGGGTTCTTGAAACAGAAAATTGTTTGAGGTTTTTCCGTGCTCTGAAGCACATTAAGTACTGTTGGCCACCTTTACTCTGCAAGAAGAAGCAAGAAGGTGGCGGATGCTTATCCGTGATGACAACACTGTAATGATTTGGGCTCAATTCAAAAGAGCCTTTTTCGAGAAATATTTCCCACAGTGTGTCAGAGACAGAAAAGTGACTGAATTTGAACAACTGAGACAGGGCACAATGTCCGTTGTTGAATATGAAACAAAGTTCACCGAGCTTGCTAGATATGCACCACACATGGTGGACACTGATTATAAGAAGGCCAGAAAGTTTGAAGGCGGCCTGAATGTTGCAATATTGGACAGAATTAATGTTTTGAAGCTACCGAACTATGTAAATGTTCTTGACCGAGCTTTGATGGCTGAATCAAACATCGAGGCACTGAAAATTGAAACACCAGCGCCTGAATGGCGTGGTAAAAGGCAGGGTTTTAAGTTCAAGAAAGGCAAGCATAACCCATTGAACAAGAAACAGAATACGGGGTCAACAACTAGCCCCAGCCAAGGGAGTGGTTTCATACCACCCTGTTCTAAGTGTGGCAGGAAGCACAAAGGGGTCTGTTACAAAATATCTGGAGCTTGTTACAGGTGTGGCAAGGTGGGTCACCTGGTTAAAGACTGCCCCTCTACTCCGCGGGCCAATAGTAAAGCTGCACCAAGCGTACCAGCATCGACTGTTGCACCAAAACCAAACCCCAAAGCTACCGGGAAAGAGCCTATGAGGCAAGGCCGAGTGTTCGCCCTAGTACCAGGAGATATACAAAATACTAAGACCGTTGTGTTAAGTATCCTCTCTATTTGTACTCAAAATACATATGTACTGATTGATTCGGGGTCTACACATTCATATGTATCGCATGCTTTTTCGCAAAAACTGAATAGACCATTAGAACCCATGAATTATATGTTAGCTGTATCTTCACCTGTTGGGGGATCTGTAACTTGTGCTTATATGTACCCTGCATGTGAAATTATTGTCGGGGATATGCATCTGTATATTGACTTACTGCCTCTGAACATAGATCATTTTGATGTTATATTGGGGATGGACTGGCTAACGAAATATCATGCCACCATAGACTGCGTAACGAAACAAGTAGTTTTCCGTCCACCGGGTTTGCCTGAATTTGTGTTTAATGGGAGCGGAGTAGTACCTCCTCCATATTTGATTTCATCTGTGAAAGTTGATAAATTGATTAGAAAGGGGTGTAAAGGGTATCTGTGTTCTGTATTGACTGTATCTACTGATGATAATGTTAATGTAAACAGTATTCCCATAGTCAGAGAGTTCCCAGATGTTTTTCCAAATGATCTGCCAAGGGGATTTGATTGACAGAGAAATTGAATTCACCGTTGATGTGATTCCGGGAACACAGCTAGTATCTAAAGCTCCTTACTGAATGGCTCCAACTGAACTGAAAGAATTGAAAGTGCAACTGCAAGAACTGTTAGACAAAAAGTTCATCAGGCTTAGTATTTCACCATGGGGCGCACCTGTCTTGTTTGTGAAAAAGAAAGACGGCTCACTGAGACTTTGTATTGACTACCGTGAACTGAACAAGGTAACTGTGAAAAATAAATACCCATTGCCTCGTATTGATGACTTATTTGATCAGTTACAGGGTGCTCATGTATTTTCTAAGATTGATCTCAGATCCGGATATCACCACCTAAAAGTTAAACCAGAAGATATTGATAAAACTGCTTTTCGAACGAGGTATGGACACTATGAATTTTTAGTTATGCCTTTCGGAGTTACCAATGCACCTGCTGCATTTATGGACCTCCTGAACAAAATTTTTAAACCATTCCTTGATGACTTTATTGTTGTATTCATAGATGATATTCTGATTTATTCTAAAAGTAGAGAAGAACATGAACACCATCTGAAACTTGCCCTACAGACCCTAAGAGAACAGAAAGTCTATGCTAAACTGTCTAAATGTGAATTTTGGCTTGATCATGTTATGTTTTTGGGACATGTTATTAGCAAGGATGGAATTTCAGTTGATCCACAGAAAGTTGAAGCAGTAATAAACTGGCCTAGACCAACAAACGTGACAGAAGTCCGAAGCTTTTTGGGATTAGCCGGGTACTACAGAAGATTTGTCAAAGATTTCTCCAAAATTGCCTTACCGTTGACGCAGTTGACTCAGAAGGGGATATCATTTGACTGGACTAACCAAAGGGAATCAGCATTCCAAGAGTTGAAAACTCGACTTGTGATTGCACCGGTTCTTACCCTACCTTCAGGTACGGATGGTTTTACCATTTTTAGTGATGTTTCTCATAAGGGTTTGGGATGTGTTTTAATGCAGAATGGGAGAGTTATTGCCTATGCTTCCCGACAACTGAGACCACATGAAAAGAACTACCCGACCCATGACTTGGAACTCGCTGCAGTAGTATTTGCATTGAAAATCTGGCGTCACTACCTTTATGGGGCGACATGTGAAGTATATACCGATCACAAGAGTCTGAAGTACTTCTTCACACAAAAAGAACTAAATATGAGACAGCGGAGATGGCTAGAACTGATTAAAGACTACGACTTACAGATTTTGTACTATCCAGGAAAAGCCAACACCGTTGCCGATGCTTTGAGTCGGAAATCAATTGGGAACTTAGCCTGTTTACTCACCGGACAGAAAGAATTGCTTTGTGACCTTGAAAAATCTGAAATTGTAATTGTTTTGCGAGAACAAGGTGGAAGAATAGCTGCTATTTCTGCTCAACCGGCATTAATTGAAGAGATTAAAGAGAAATAGCAACAGGATGACTTCTTGAAGAAGATCATCAATGAACAAGAATCTAAACCGAGGCCGGACTTCAAATTTGAGAATAATGTACTGAAATTTCAGGGAAGACTGTGTGTACCAAATGATACTGAACTGAAAAGAAGAGTTCTGCAAGAAGGCCACAATTCAAAACTGTCTATCCACCCAGGAAACACGAAAATATACCAAGACTTGAAACTGAATTTCTGGTGGTCGGGAATGAAGAAAGAAATTGCTGATTTTGTATCAAAATGTCTTCATTGCCAACAAGTTAAAGCCGAACATTAATGACCCGCAGGCTTACTGCAGCCCTTACCAATACCAGAGTGGAAATGGGAACATATCACCATGGATTTTATTGTGGGTTTGCCTCGCTCCAGTAAAGGTATGGACTCAATTTGGGTTATTGTTGATAGACTGACTAAATCTGCTCACTTCTTACCTGTCAAGACAATTTATAATGCGGACAAATTGGCTGTGATTTATATTGATGAAATTGTTAGACTACATGGAGTGCCTGTGTCCATTGTTTCTGACAGAGATTCGAAGTTTACATCGAGATTCTGGCAAAGCTTACAGACTGCATTGGGTACTGAACTGAGACTGAGTAGTGCCTATCATCCTCAGACAGATGGCCAATCAGAAAGAACCATCCAGACTCTGGAGGATTTACTGAGAATGTGTGTCCTTGATTTTCAGGGAAACTAGGAAAGCCATTTGCCTTTAGCCGAATTCGCCTACAATAACAGCTTTCATTCAAGTATTGGTATGGCGCCTTTCGAGGCATTGTATGGCAGAAAATGTAGATCTCCGATTTGTTGGGCAGAAGTTGGAGATGGGCCTTTGCTTGGGCTCGAGATTGTACATGAAACGACTGAGAAAGTAAAACTGATACAACAGAGACTGAAAACTGCACAGAGCCGACAGAAAAGTTACGCAGATGTCAGAAGACGAGACAGAGAGTATGAAGTAGGTGATCACGTTTTTGTGAAAGTGACACCGATGAAAGGCCAGACTCGTTTTGGAGTCAAAGGCAAGTTAGCGCCGAGATACGTCGGACCGTATGAGATTATTGAGAAAATCAATCCGGTGGTGTATCAAGTTGCACTTCCTCCTGAAATGGAGCATATGCACAACGTATTCCACATCTCTGTGTTGAGGGATTACCTCTGGGATCCTTTTCATGTGATAGAGCCTATTCGTGTAGTGCTGAGTGAAGACTACACTTACGAGGAATGACCCATTCAGATTGTAAACAGACGGATTAAGAAATTGCGAAACAAGGAGATTCCGTTAGCGAAAGTTGACTGGCAAAACCATGGTGGCGTGTATGCCACTTGGGAAAGGGAAGATGACATGGCTAGGAGATATCCTGAACTGTTTCCACTGAATCCTGTTTTCTTCCAGAATGAAGGTAACTCGAGTTTAGAGGACTAAACTCTTTATAAGGAGAGGAGACTGTAACACCCCTCGTCACTAATCACTGATAAACTACTGATTACTGCTAAACTAACTGACTGAAATCTGGAAGTGAATTGATTGAGTGTATCTGTTTAAATGCATTTCCTATTTGTTGATTGTCAATTAATCTGTTCATGTTTGTGTGTTTAAACTGTAAATTGAAGGCCTTATCGGCAACCAAACCAGAAATTGATTAGTGTCCCATGATCAGTAGAATTTATGTGATTTTATGGCATATTTAATTGAAATGTGATTTAGTATGATTAAATTAGATTAAAATAAGCTAAATTGCATGAGATGGTTTATTCACCATTTTGCCATCCTTAGTGGCCTACTACCCAAACCTTTTTGAACTCATTACATTAGAAACAACACAATTTCATCAGCCATTTCCCTTGTTATTGCCGACTAGAGAGAGAGAGAGGAGGGATTTTGGTTTCATTTTGTGTATTGCTTGGAGGAATTGAAGGAATTGAAGTATGGATTGCTAAATTGAGCTTCTAGTCTTGCATTGAAGACCTAAGGTAGAGTAACTACCCTTTTGTTCATGAATTTAAGTGATTTTGCATGGTTTAGAGCATAGTTAAAGTCTTGAGCCAAGTTATGGCTCTTAATTGTTGAATTGAAGCTTAATTGTTGCATGCATGGCTATATCCTTGCATTTTGAGGTTGATTACATAGAGTTTGGTACATGCATGCTCATGATTATGTTTAAAGTTCATGAAATCATCTTGTTCTTAAAAGATTTGGCTCCTTTGAGCATGTATTGAAGCTTTGAATTGATTTAAAGTCTTGCATGTCATATTTGAAGTTAGTTCATGAAAATTGGTTTGAAATTGGATTTGATTGAACTACCCTTGGGCTTTCATTTCTCAAATTGATCTTTGAAACATATAATATCATGTGTTTACAAGTGTTTTCCAAGTTTTCAGCCCAAGAGGATCGATTTTAATGCTTTGAAACTTGGTTTTGAGCTTGAATGTTCAATCTGGAATTTCTAGAATTTGGACTCACGCTCGAGCGGGAAAAGTGGCACTCGAGCGGGAAATTTGTGCTCCCAGTACTTTGCACTGTTTTGATGTCCGCTCGAGCGGAATAAGTGACGCTCGAGTGGGACCTTGTGTCTTACGCTCGAGCGGGTGTCGAGCGCTCTATCGAGCGTGATTTTCACACATCCAGTACTTTTGACCTGTTTTGCAGAACGCTCAAGCAGGAAAGTCCACGCTCGAGCAGATACCTTTGTCTGCATCTATGCTTGAGCGGGAAAACCCACGCTCGAGCGGAACTCTGTTTTCTGAAAATTCTGAAAATGTTTTTAAAGTGCATCTTTGCATCCTCTTTCCATCTTAGGCATTCCTAGGGCATATTTAAGGCATCTTAAAGAGGATATAGATGTTAGAACCACACCGACTCTAAGTAGGGACTAAGTCTTTGATTCTCGAATGTGTAACTTAGTGTGTGTTCGATCTGTAACTGTGTAGGGTTGGCGACTGGGGACGCGCTCTAGCTAACTGTAGCCCAGAACTCTGTGAGTAACAACTGTGTAAAGATATGTTCAAATATGAATATTTTCTGAATACTGAATTGTACTGCTTTCTGAAATGACACTGTTAACTGAATGAATGTATGTCCTATATTCTGAACTATATTGTGGCATCCTTAGCAACTACTGTTACTGACTGTTACTGTTACAGAGATCTCTGTCGGTTCCCTTGTTGGAACCACTACTGTTTACTGATTGATGGCCATCACTGACTGTTCGGTCTTTTAAGACCTACTGTTTACTGTACTGCTATGCTAATGGATGTACCACATATGACTGAATGACTGATATACTGAATCAATGAACTGTTTTCATTACTGTAAGGTCATTCATTCTAAACCTCTTTACGCATGATGTCATTCACTGGGCTTTAGCTCACTGTTTATATATATGTAGGTGTTCAGGCACCAGACCGGAGCTAGGAGCGTGGGCTAGGCTCCCCTTGTTGTCAAGCCAACTACCGTGCCTCACTGCGAGGTTCCGAGCTTGCCGAGCTATGGCTTAGGGGTGTTTCAATTTCCCCTGTCTGTCTCTGTATCTGTTTTGTATAATTGTATAGACTGAATGTTTTCGTACTGTACTGTTTAATAGGGATTAGGTCCCTGTTGTAATTGACTGTAAACGTTGTACATACTAGTTTGTACTGTTTATGTATATGTATGAAAAGTCTTTTTGCATACAGACTGACAGATCATTGAACATTGTTTATTTACTGTTTTGGCTTCCGCCAGGCCCCTGTACTCTGTCTTACTGTCTTACTGTTAAGCAGGCCTTCGGTAATGTCGGATTACTAGCCGGTTACGGTGCTAAACCCATAGGGGCAGGTTTGGGTCGTGACATAGACGTAGGAAATGTACTTATAGGAAAGAAGGGTATTCACTTCGTCTCTATGGGGGTGAAAACTAGCTAAAAAAGCAATATCTTGCAGGGTAGGGCCCATCATACCAGTCCTTAAATGAAAAGAATTGGTAGAAACAAACCAAAAATGAAAGATAGAGAAGAACAGGGCTTTGTCATGCCGAATGTTACCATGGCTTAGCATGTAGCGTCATAAATTCCTGCCTCTTCCATACTTGCCTCTTGACAGCTGTTACACGATCTAACCAAGCCATATATTTAGGTTTGGAAATACCAAACCTTAATGGGTAAAGGGAGGTTGTAGCAGATCCAATCAGTAGAAGCATAGTGTTCAAATGACACTTTCTTCTCCAAACAAGGATAATACTTGTTTAAATAGGAAAGGAAGTCTACGACGAAAGCTGGACTAAGCCCTAACTTGTGTTTCAGAGATGAACCCACAGAATGAGGAAGATCGATAAGATAATCTGAATACATGGAGGATTTTTTGTCCTTAATGAAGGCGTTAATCTTTGGTCCAACTGATAGGAGTTTTTTCTTAGCCTTTTTGGAAGCCATGGTTGCAAGCAAAGAGAAAAGGGGAAGTTCTGAGCAAATAGAGAAGAAGAGAGAGAGTTTTTGGGAAGGGGGTCTGTAGAGTGAAGATTGAAAGGGCAGTCAGGGGTATTTATAACCCTAGTGCTATGTGGATCAGCTTCTCAAGGAAGTTGGCGCCAAAGCTTTGGCAGCAAAGTACAATTTTGTGAATTGGGCCTGAGGATGTTCATCCAAATCACTCCATTAAGGAGTCCAGGTCACTTCAACTGCTATAGAGACGTCGTCAGCCCTGCCAGTGATGGACGCAATCAATTTTAAGGAGTGAAAAGGCATTGCCATAATGATGGTCACAAACTCATGCTTCACTGTCCGTTCTTTAAGGATCTGTTTCTCAAGGGGTTTTGGTCCAACTCGCTAAGGAAAATGACGTAGCGGAATACACGGGGACTAGATATCGTTCTAGTAGACGAAAAGGGCTCTCGAATCCACGAGAAAAATAGAACCTTGAATCCACAAGGAATAGAAAATATCTTAATATTGAATGAAGAAAAGTTGTCTTGGCCATGAGGCTTACATAGCTATTTAAAATAAACTAAACCTAATACTTGTAGGAAAAGTAATTCTAAAATAAATTAGGAAACTTAAATCAATACAAATTAGAAAACCTAAGAGAATAGGAAACTAGAATTCTAAACTATTTAAAATCCAAGTCAAAATCTAATTCCAAAATAATAATATTAAGAAACCTAATAATTCTAAATTATTTATACTAAATTACAAGAATCCTAATAAAATAATATATCAAAAATATTAAAACTAAAAAGAGAAAAATTCTTAAAATCTTGTCCTGAAAATCTTGTCCTACATCAGACTCCTCTTCTTTAAAAGAACTCGTCCTCGAGTTCATATTAGAGATCTGCCATCTTCCATGCCAAATAAAGAGATATTTTGAATGTTTTAGTTGCTTACCCCTCTTCCAAAAGTTGTATATAGGAAAGTTATCTTTCTGAAAGCTCTTCTTTATATGCTTCAACTGGTTGACAAGATTAATTAGACAAGCATTGAAAATCAAATTAAATTGCTCTACACTAAGAAAATCAACCAAATTTACTTTGTGTAGAACTTGTATGCTCTTTTGATGTTGCACCATCTTAGATTCAATTGATCCTTCAACTATCAACCTTGGAATATCAAGTGTAGTATCAACCAATTTCTTTGTTGCACACGGTGATTGTATTATGTCTTCTTCTATTTTCTCTTTGTTGCTGGCCTCAATTAGATCTCCTTCTTCCTCAAATTTTTAATGATTTGTTTGTAAAACTTTCTCCCCAATATTCAAATTAGCATGTGTTGATGCATTATCAATACTCGAATAAGACTTTGTATCTTCTTCATTAGTTTTACAAACAATCTCACCACAAATAATATTTGGATGCGAATTCTTTTCTTTCGCAACTACAATTTCATTGCAAATTTTTACCAACTCCATGGAAGTATCTTGATTTGTATATGACAATATATCTTCATGATCATGAAAGTAAAATTTTGATGCTAAAAACTTTTTCATTGTTAACCATGAATGAATTTTGTCTTTACCTTTGCAAACTCGATAATCTTGTAATCCATTCCACCACTTCAATGCAATTTTATCAAGTTTGTAGGATGCAAATATAACCTTCTTTTCATGAGGAATCTTCACGAATTCAAAAAATTTTTAAGATCAAGCAACCAATCAAGAAAATCTTCTTTTTGAAACTTACTTGAACCATTAAAATATGAAATTTTTGCAAAATAACATAAGCTAACAGGTTGGCCTCGGGTGAATCCTTTGACGTAATTGCTGTCAACTGTTAGTTGCCTCTGGTTGACGATTAATCCCAAATCGGCAAGTAGATTACAAATCTCATTGCGAAGTTCGTGCACCTTTAGCCGATGTTCCTCAATCGCATCCCATATGGCTTCCACCCTACGATCAACGTCAATAGGGATTGTGTGTGCTCCATTGTCTTGTGTAATTGAGCTAGGCGAATCCATGCTCTGATACTACTTGACGCAGCGGAATATACGGGGACTAGATATCGTTCTAGTAGACGAAAAGTGCTCTCGAATCCACAAGAAAAATAGAACCTTGAATCCACAGGGAATAGAAAATATCTTAATATTGAATGAATAAAAGTTGTATAAAAGTTGTCTTTGCCATGAGACTTACATAGCTATTTAAAATAAACTAAACCTAATATTTGTAGGAAAAGTAATTCTAAAATAAATTAGGAAACTTAAATCAATACAAATTAGAAAACCTAAGAGAATAGGAAACTAGAATTCTAAACTATTTAAAATCCAAGTCAAAATCTAATTCCAAAATAATAAAATTAAGAAACCTAATAATTCTAAATTATTTATACTAAATTACAAGAATCCTAATAAAATAATATATCAAAAATATTAAAACTAAAAACATAAAAATTCTTAAAATCTTGTCCTACATCAGAAAATCATTATTAAAAGACTCAAATCAAGGCAAAAAGGGGGGGTTGAAATTCAAGTACATCATTTTCAATTCCTTGACAAAACTAAGAATGTACTTGAAAGGGGGCATTGTTTGTACCTTTTTTTACAAAATTGCCATGTGGCAATTTTCCCAACTATTGGTGCCACGTGGCAATGGAAAATAAAAGATCAACGATTTTATTGGACCCATGACCAAGATCAAGAAGATGGTGGATGAAATTGATTTATTAGATTAACCAAACCATTGGATTAATTAATTAATTAATTTAGATTTTCTTGGATTTGATGGATAAGCCTTAATCGTTTCTAAAGTTGAGTAAGTAGTTGAAGCTTATCTCCATTTTTTAGGCTTATCTCCTATTTTGGTGCCTTATCTAGTTGTTATTTGATAAGGCTTATAAGATTTGAAGATCAACCATATTAGCTACAAGTCTACAAAGGTGGAGTCATTTTTTCCCAAGATCAAGGCAAAGGGCATTTCATGGACACGTGGTAGCTTGTTGAGATATAAAGAATAAACATAGATTGCAATCAAGGAGTGTGGACGCGCCCCGAGGAAGGGCCTTATGCTACCACAGTTCGGACTCTTTTTGTCACGGTTCTTAATCTTGAACCAAAGAGTCCAAATCCGGCAAATCGTTTTTGCGAAAACAGATTTTTAGAAAAGGAGTGCCAAACATGGACTGCTTTGCCAGATACAGAGTCGCCACCTAAATATTTTATTTTGGGGGAATTTAGGAAACCCTGACTCATTTGCCTAAGGCCACGTGTCCGTCATCACCAAAGTTACCTCGGCTCCGGAACTTGGGTACGATTGGGAAAGGTCAGCTATGAGCACCCCCTCTCACCCGATCAAAGATCGGCCTCTACTAACCATGATATCTCGTTTTTGAAAACACATGTGTTCTTATTCCGGTTATTAGCCTAGATTTACTATGTTATACGCACAGCAAACAAGTATAGACCAAATCGCCTAAATTGGAACAAAACATTTCATGTTTGTTTTGAACATGGTTTGCTACTCGCAAGTAGGCTAAAATGCAGATTTTGCCACCCTCAAGTGGGCTTTAGAAAAGATGATTTTGCCACTATCTAGTGGGTTTTAAACTCATAGTTTTAATGCATTATTCCAATTTAGGTAATTCAACCTCCATCCACATGCATTCAAGCAATTATATCACATAAGGAACTAGCCTCATGGTAATCATGCTGTCATGGCAACACTCACACGCATGCAAAGATGCTAAAGCAAAAGAACTTACAGAGTACTCCAAGACAAAACAGAAACTAGTTAGTAATCATATGCATGATCCTAGTTCATGTTCAAAATGGCTAATGTAACACATGCAAGGATGCAATCTAGACAGGCTCGGCTAATCTACAATGACATGTGAAATGCTACAACTAACACGTATTCAATTTTGGAATTGAAATATAAATGCAATTAGAATGATGCGCCGAGCCCGGTGTATGCAAAACGGATGAATGAATGCAAACATGCTATCATACTGTATGCTAATTTGAATATGCCCTAAATTGACCATCATAAGTGGGTAAATAAAAGGGAAGAAAGACGTGGGATTGGAAGACATGCACACACTCACACACGCTTATTACAAATACGCCCTCACTCGGAGGGACCGAAAGAATAATACAGTCCGAATAATGAATCAACTATCCTAGCTAATTAATTATTACACAACTTCTAATTTAATTAACAAAGTAAATATAGAAGGAAGGTGGCTGCAGCCTTGCCTCGGAATGCGTGAATAGTGCATTTTTGACTCGTCTCGCTCGGAAACTCACTGCCATAGCACTGTTGCCTCTGTTTTCACTGCCTTGCTCCTCTGAAAATTTGCACAAGTCCCAAGGATGCTTCTCTGAACACTGGGGAGCATCACCGACCAATTGGGAACACCACCGGCCAAAGGGAATGGTCACTGGCCACTGGTTAAGCTATCGACCACCAATTTTTGGTCGGTCGGCACTCCAAGTAGCCGACCGGCTATTTCTTCCCGCGGAATCCTGCAGTTGACAGCAGCAGAGGGCAAGCAGTGTATGGCATGGAATTTTCAAGCAAATGTGAGCATGGACACACTCCTTATCATGCAATGGACTCAAGGGAGCACGACCCTCGACCCTCGGGCCATCAATTACGCATTTTGACGCATGATGGCCTAAGAGGCCAAGTTTGCAACTTCAATGTAAATGCATGCAACAAAAAAGATGAGTGCCTTGCACCCTATCATGCTTGAGGTTAAGGGCATTGGCGACCGAGGAGTGAGACGTGTTTTGTCACTTCGAGTACGAACACACCTCACTCCTCAAGTTTGGTTTTGACACCCCAAACCAAACAATGCAATGCATGTATGCAATGTGGCTCAAGTAGTCAAAAAAAAAAAAAAAAAGGGGTCAAATATGCAACATGGGTCTACATTAACAAAACATGCCAAATATAATGCAAACTAAACATGCAAGGGTGTAATGTGATGCAACCTATCATACAATGCTATGACATAAAATGCAACTAGCTAAACAACATACAAGTGTGCAAACAAGATACAATGCAAGCACGAAACCAAAATAATGCAACATGATCATGCAATGGTGGACTTGAACCACAAAGGGGTAGACCTCAGCCTACCCCAAAATAGTGACCAAAAGTAGTGCAAGAGGGCACAAATCATGTGTGCAAGCATGCACACATCAAGGTTCATTACTCAAGCATGGAAGAGGACAACTCTAAGCATACATCAAAGCAATATACTTGGACATTAAACATTCGTATTAAATCATGAAAAGCATGCAAAAGATGACCCCAAAACATGTTAGGGAATGGATGTGAAAAGGGGAGCATTCAAGGCCTCCAAAGGAGGGGGGATTCTACCACAACCACCCCAACCACTCATGGCATGAACTAAACAATCCAAAACAGAGTTTCAACATGCAAAATGAGCCCCAAAACCCACTGATATGGCAGCCCAAGTGACTCAAACACACGGGTATGTACAATGCTCATTTCAAGGCACAACAAAGCAACTCTTCAAGGCATGAAAGGGGTGATAAATGTGATCATACAAGCATGATTTATGGACTGAAATAGCATGGAAAATGACTCCAAATCACTGAAACATCCCAATTCAAGCATGCTCATGACTCACACCCTTAAGGCTCACATGCCAAAACGCAAAGAGGCTACCCTAAACATGGCAAATATGATCAAACCAGCACCTAACAGTCCTGGAGCATGACAAAATGATGCTAGAACCTTCATGAAGTTAAGCTAGATCATGCAAGAATCATGGCCTAAATGCATGGCCTATTTCTAGGCAAAATGGAGGAATACAAGGCAAGTGCAATATGCATGCAAGGGGGCCACAAATCCGACCAAAAACATAGGTATATTATGATCAAACAACACCTAAAAACCTCTGAAATGGAGCCAAAGACAACTACTCATGCATGCTACCATTAGGAGCCAAAAACATGCACAAATGAGAGACCAAGGGAGAGGGGTGTCCCTCCCCTATGCAAGACCTCAAAACCCCTTCTTCACCACTGAAAATCCATTGGATTTCAGTGGTGAGAAGCCCAATACACAAGAGTAACCAAAGCTTAACAAAAGTGCATAAAAAGAGGCCAAAAGAGGCCTAAGAGGGGGAGGTCGGCCCCAAACAACAAAATGACCTTAATGAAAGATCTTAAGCATGAAAATACAAGACTTTTTTTAGTTATACACAAAGTCTAAAAAAGTAAGCAAGATAGGTAAAAATCTAGGGCAAGATTGGGGAAAATAAAGCAAGATTGTTACCCTTGAAGAACAGTCTAAGAACAGCAAGGTCAGGCCCCTTCTTTTGATCAAAACTAGCTTAAAACTTCAAGAACAAACCCTCAAGGCCTCCCAAGTCGAAGCATGGTGTGATGGTGTGTGTCTTAGTGCAATACTATGAACTAAACACACTTTTAGGCCACAAAACACACACAAAAGAGGAGAGAGAGGGAAATATATAGAGAGAGAGTGATGTATATCAGAATGTATATCTATGAGCTCTAGTTTTTTTTGTTCAACCCTTCAAAGGAGAGGAGAGCTCTCCTTATATAGACAAGGGAAGGCTTGAAGCTTCCAAGAGAAGCCAAAGAAGAAGGGTCAAATGGGGCAAGGCTTCCAAGAGAAGCTAAGCTGAGGGTGCAAGCTTCTTGAGGAAGCCAAGACAAGGGGTCAAAGCTTCCTTTGAGCAAAGGGTGCAACAAAAGGGGTCAAAGGTGCAAAACAGCCACAAATATGCACGAGGACAGGTCTGGTGCATTCCAGCTGGCACAGCTGGCATGCACCATGCCCGGAAAAGGTAAAAAGGTGGTACCGGCCAGAAAAGGAATCCACCGGCCAAACACATGGTCGGCCGGCCACACCAAATGCCGACCGGCCAATTGTGTGTTTCACCAATGGCCGGTAGTTTCAAAACACGGCCGATGGCCTCAAGAAATGGCCGGTGGGTGTCAGGGGTAGCTAACAAGCCACTCTCTACCCTTGGAAACAAAAAACACAAGTGTTTGGTGCAAAACCAAACACGGAACAGTCGAGTTGAGAGATCCTGAAGCAAGGTGCGTGGCCGAGACTTCCGGGAACTCAAAACGAAACACGAACATGGGTAATCACCAAGTGTTCTAATAGTGACGTCCAAGTCTTGAGAACGGTAAAAAATGGGGTGTCTACAAGGAGTTAGTTTTCCAAGCAAGGCAAGATTGGTTTGTTAAGTTCCTTAAGGATAAACATACGCAATCTAGAAAAAGATGATTTTATGCATCAACCAAGGAATCTGTTCTTCAAATCAAGCAGAATAAAGTCAAATTCAAGTCTAGAGGGACACGTGGCGACCTGTTAGAGCTCAATGGACCAAGTCGAGATGATGAAGATAGGGTCTAGCTTTTGAAGGTCAAAACATTTCCTACACTTAGGGAATGAAGATTAGCATCAAGGACACATGTTAGCAAGATAGACTGCTACATTTTTGGGAGTTAAGCAAAATTTGGGACTTCCTCAACACTATATAAAGGGCTCCAAGTATAACACTTGAAGAGGTCCCCGACCAAAAACTTGACCAGGAGTCTGTCAATGCATGTCTTTTAATTTATTTTAGCTTCATAACTTATTTATCTTAGCTTCATAGCTTGATTAGCTTAGTTTAGCTTCATAGCTCATTTATCATAATTTAATAGCTCAGTTCCTTCAGTTTCATAACTTTGTCATTTTAGATTATTAATTGTACTTCATTCTCAATCAATGCAAGTCACAATTTTAGTCTAATTATCTTTGGCATCTATAAATTTGTTAAAAGTCCTTTTCATTGGGATCAGATCTGAACTAGTGGCGGTTCCTCTTAGCCACACACAGTCATTTTTTTTGTGTTAAAAGTCAGAAATGTTCAACTATTTCTACACCTTGAACTAAGTTCACAAGTTCAAACACACCCGCATTAATCAACAAGCTTTTTTGTGTTCACACCTGTAGGACTTCTTGAGTGGCAACAGAAATTTCTGAGGGGTGCAAACAATTTGCCAAGTCAAAAAAAAAAAAGAAAAAAAAAGAAGAAGAAAGTTTTAAATCATCATATGAGGACAATATGTTAGTTCTAAGGAGTGGAGAGACACCGTTGTAATGATGGCATGTGTAATGATGATCGCCAACTCATGCTTCACCGTCCATTCTTCAAGGATCCGTTGCTCAAGGGGTTTTGGTCCAACCCATTACGGAAAATCATTATTAAAAGACTCAAATCAAGGCAAAAATGGGGTCTAAAATTCAAGTACATTGGCCCTGTTTGGTAGAACTGTGAGAAAGTGCTTATATCTTATACCTTAACAGCTTATAGCTTATAACTATGAACATAAGCTGATTTCTGACTTATAAATTAAGCTTCTCCTGCCCCACTCAAAGAATAAGCTGATTTCTGACTTACAAAAAGCTATAAGATGCATTGTTAAGCTAAACCAAACACATCAAAATAGCTTAAATTAAGCTAATAGCTGAAATAAGCTGAAAAAAAGTTGTACCAAACAGGGCCATTGTTTTATAGCTTAGTTCCTTTAGTTTCATAACTTAGTCATTTTAGATTATTAATTGTACTTCATTCTCAATCAATGCATGTTACAATTTTAGTCTAATTATTTTTGGTATCTATAAATTTGTTAAAAGTCATCTTCATTGGGTTAAGATCTTAACCAGTGGCGGTTCTTTTTAGCCACACATAATGATTTCTTTGTGTTAGAAGTCAGAAATGTTCAACTATTCTTACAACTTGAACTAGATTCACAAGTTTTGGCACGTCTGCATTTAATCAACAATTTTTTTTTTTTTTTTTTTCACACCTGCTGGAGTTCTTTAGCGGCAACAGAAATTTCTGAGGAGTGAAAATAATTTGCCAATTCAAAAAAAGAAGAAGTTATGTCTTTGTATCGATTGCAGTAAAATATTGAGCAATATATATAAGGAATCAAGTGTTGTGGTCATTAATTTTTTAAGATATCAATCACAAAAAAGAATTTTATAACAGTCAAATTAGTTACATCTACTATAGCACACTTTATAGACTGTGAAGTGTCTATGAATCAATATGTATCAAAATCAATTGATATGCATACCATTTTTAAAGTAGTAACAGAAATTCACAGTTCACTGACAATGACATGTTGATGGCGTTGGATTTTTATGATTTAGCTTATGACAAATTAAAAATTGATTCGTAATTTGTCGTGTTAAATTAATGGAAACTTTTTAGAGGATCTCAATCTTTTTTCTAATATTTACCAAATTATAATTTCTAATATTTTTCCTACTAATATACCAAATTATATCAATACTAGAAATTAAAGAGTTGGGTTTTTTAAGATTGGATTTATGATAAATCAAAAATTGACACGTAATTTGCCATGTTATTGTGAGTGAAATTAATGGAGGCTTGTTAGAGATCTCAATATTTTTTCCCAATATTTTTTCCAACCAATATACCAAATTTTATCACTACTGAAAATTAATCCCAACAATGCATGGGAATAAAATATTTTTTTTTTAAAAACGTACGAATTCATAGATGAGGAGTAAAGTGATATGACTAATAATTATGGTGATCTTGGTGTAATTAATCTTATTAATTATTATATTATTTATGTATAACCCTATACATACAAAGAAATAAAAATTATGCTGCAACCTAACAATAGGTTTTCATATTATTTATGGGTATCACAAGAAGAGGTTTACATATGAAGAAATTGGTGCTCTGGGTCCCTCTGCCCACTCGGGATTAGGATGTTCTGCCCCTTTTTTTTTTCTGCGTTAATTTTGTTGTGTAATAAAAATGTAATACTTTTAATATTTTAGATTAATTTTTAATTTTGAGCTGCTATATTATGTCATTCACTAAAGTGTTTTATTGTGATAAAAATTATAAAAAAAAATATTGTAGAAAAAATAAAAAAATTATCTTTCTAAAGACAAAACATATATACAACTCAACTGAAAAACATAGATAGGGTGCAATCGTATGTTCATCCCCACTATTCCAAATCGGCAATGATACGTACTGCTAAAAGTGGTACTCTAAAGGATCACTAGTGAGTTGGCACACACTTTAAAAAAAAAAAAAAAAAAAAAAAAAAAAAAAGAAAAAGAAAAAAAAGCACAGCAACACTGTAGCAATTGGTGGGGCCCACTGCCATATCATTAGTGCTATTACTAATTAGTGGTCTCAACCATTTTCCTATATGTAATACATGTTTTGACACCATATTCGTATTTCAATTTCGAAGTAGTAATAGTAAGGTAAATATACTTTCTACTTGTAATTGAATTATTTAGTTAATTAATTACATTTTTCTCTACAATCTCCTCTTATTCTCTTTCTAATTTATTGCAAATATTACTCTGATTACGAATTGGTTCTCTACTTAAAATTCACAATTAAAGTTATCTTTATTGAGACAAAAAGAAAATTCATATTGTCGTTTGATAACTATTTGATAGAAGCTTAAATTTGTAAGGATTTTTCAATCCAACCATGACCCACTCAGAATTAACTTTCTAACTTCCAAAAATAAAATTAAAAAAAATGGTATAGCAAATTGTAGGGGATTTATAGTTTAATAGTTTGATTTTTGTAATATTCAAAACAAAGTAGGCTCTGTTTAGTTTGATTCTCTGAATTTAAAAAAAAAAAAAAAAAAAATTTGTTTGTCAAAAATATATATGAAAAGAATATTTTCAAATTTTTAAGAATTATTTTAATCCTCCAAAATGATAAAAACTATGTGAAAATGATAAATGTTTTTGATTTTTTTTAAAAAAAAAGATCATCAAATTAATTTTTAAATTTTTGTTAAAAAAAAATGAAAACAGATTCTGCCAGCCAAACAGAGCCACATTGTCTGCTTGCTTAAATAAAAATTTAAATAAATAATAATTTTCAAATTTTAAGACATTCTCATCCAAGAGTGTGAGTTCAAGATAATTTAAGTTATGTTGGAATATCAAATATTTTAAGTTTTTTATTTGATTTTATTTTATTTTTCCCTTTTTTAATGCAAAGAATGGAGCTGTGGACCGGACATTGTTCTGTAATCATTTTTATTTTATTTTATTTTTTCTCATATATCATTTAGAAAAAAATTAATAAAAGAAATTTCAAAGAATTTGACCATTGCAACAAAATAAAATTAGATTTTTTAAATTTGACAATTTAAACTCTAATAATTTGATTTATTTTCAATGTAAATTATTTGTCTAATTTTAATAAGCAAAATTAATAAAAAAATAATATTTTGATCATTAAACTGAACGAAAAATTATATTTTAAACATTTATATATACCTACATTGAGATTATGAATAAAAAAATTTTTGGTCAATTGTACTTAACAAAAATAAGCAAATGATTGATTGAATACAAATCAAAATATTAAAATTTAAATTGATAAAAATAAAATCTCGTGGTCTATTTTGTTATAAAGATCAAATCTTTCTTTCTTTCTTTTTTTTTTTTTTTTGTGTGTAATTTTTCTTATTATTAATATTGTTGCTTCACTTTTTTATTTTTTTCTCATATATTATTTATTAATATTAGGGCTTATTTATATTTTTTTTTGACCAATTGTGATGAATTTTTAATTTTGGAGAAAGGGAAGAAACAAAAAAGCAAACGAGCTGTTGTTGTCGCTGTTGATTGATAGCGATATTTCAGCTAACAACGGTTATTTTCGAAACTTGATTAAAAATTATTTTTTGAGTTTTAATCTATTTGAAGTTATATTATTTTTCTACTTTTTTATATATTTTTTTGAAAAAAATTATAAAAAAAAGTGATGTGAGGGGAAAAGGTTCCCAAATCAGTGGGAGGCCTTTTTTTTTTTTTTTTTTTTTTTTAGGTACATCGGAATAAGTGGGAGGCCTTTTCGAAATGAAAAATATTTGAGATTATTAATTAGTGATAGTATTAATGATATGACAGTGTGCCTCACTTACAGCTACTGTATTGTTGTGCTTTTTTTTTTAAAAACAATATATATATATACGTATATATCAATTCATTAATTGTACTTCAAAATACCACTTCTAGTGATACATAACATTGCTGTTTCGAAATTGCAAGAAAACGGGGCCAACAAAAATAATTACACCTCAGTGGCACATATAAATCCGATTTTTATAATGCTGGTGCCATTGAAAAGACAGTCTGATCAATGACACATATAATTCCAATTTTTATAAAGCTGGCATCACTGAAAGGATATTGATAATATCTTTAAAATGTGGTTAACATTAAATATAAATTTTATAATTAATAAAAAATCATATTATTTAAAAATATATATAATTAAAATGTTATTTAAGTCACCAAGTGAAAAGGCAAAGATATAACATAAATTTTATCAATGGCTTGCCAACAACCAATCTTGACCCTAGCCAGCACATCATACCTACCATCATACCCACCAATTGTGTTCATTCTTGAATCTTCCAATCTCTACCTCCTTAAAAGTTCTGAGAACGAAAAGCAAAAGGAACAAATTCTGTAGAAATGTGAAAAATTTACTCAATCGCGAGCTTGATGATGTTGAAATAAAGCGGTGGGCTCCCTTAATTGATGTCAACAATAATGGTTGGAATGATGAACCTCAGTCTCAGTTAGGGGAATTTTCGAAAGCATTTGAAGAACTAGGGGCATGGTGTGAAAAAAAAATTGTTTTGGTCAAAGAGATGTGTGGAGACAACCAGGGTAATTTTGAGGCTCAATTTATGAGACTCAGTTTGAAAGTTTGAACCCATCCATGGGCTACTTGAGGTTGTTTTTGAATTCCGCCGATGGATTTGGAGAGTGAAAACGCCTTTTGTCTCTAGGGTGTTGATTTTGTTTTGGGTCGTGTCTTGTAAATAGTTATTGTGAGTTTTATTTTCTTTGTCTTTTCTTGCGTCATTGTGTTAGTTGAGTCTTTTCCTTCGAGTCGTTCTCGTGTATCTCGGGTCTTTGTTTTGTTGTTTTAATAATAAGAAAACGAGAGTCAAAATTTTGATCATTTTATTGTGCCTATAATAATTCACGTGTGACCTTTTTGAAAATAGAAAAGCTTCAAAAAAATTTTGTTTTTGAATGAGATTCCATTAATAAGCGTGAGTGTTGAGAAGGATCCCCCAAATGGTTCAAGTGAGTTCTAGATTGTCGTCATAGAGTCCTGCATGATTTCGAAATTTAAGCTATTTCTTTTGCAAAAATTGCGAAGATAGATTCAAAATTGTGCGTTGTATTCAACGTTGTCCTGGGGATTCTTTTCGCCGTAGGCGTTCATTTTGGCAAGCACATGGCGGCTTTGAGACCTCATAATCATAGAAATTCTCACCTTGTTGTTTTCATTACTTCAAAAAGGAAATGGATAAAAGAATCCAAAAAGAAAAAGAATAAAAAAAGAATAAAAAACAAAAAGAAAGAGAAAAGAAGAAAATAAAAGGAAAGGAAAAGAAAAAAAGGGGCAAAGAAGTCAACCATCAAGCCAGGGGTATTCATTGGAATGAAATTCAATCAACTGTAAGGAAATGAACTTTTGTCTGAATCCGGGGAGGCCAATGCGAGGAGGTGCCACATTGCGAGAAGAACCAACCTTGAAAATGGAGCAAAAGAAAAAAAAAAAGAAGACATGCATAAGAGAATGGAGAACTAAGCTCAAATCAAGGTGAAGCCAGTTCCAATGTTAAGGTAAGGGTGACTATTGATCAAATTCACCGCAAATGTTGTAACACTATCCTTGAGAGGCTCGCTAGGCCCAAAACCTGAAAGGGTGACCTAGGCAAAAGTTAGAGTATAAAAAATGAAAAATCAAATAAATGGAACTTGCGAGATTGAAAACCTGAAAGGGCAACTTTGGCAAAAGTTAAAGCACAAAAGGAGAGTGTCAACACTCGAGTGAACCTCTGCCATGAACTACGTTGACCTGATTCCCATTCTTGGGATATGTAGAAAACTTCATCCTGAAGTTTGGTCTCAACCATTCATCTTATCTATCTCGACTCAATTGTCTTGCCCAATTCACGTCGTCAGTTCCGCATCAATCCCTGAGCTACACTGACTACTACACATACTTGCGTTGGGTAAGGAAGAACTAGTTTGAATCAACAAGTGGAGCAATTTTCAATACTTCAACTTATAAGTAGAATCTCTAACTTGAGCAAAAAAGGAATCAAAACACAAGTTTTGTAAATTTGGGAACATAAGTAATACTAGGGGCACTATGAATGATCAGTTATCTTGAGTCTTTTTTCTGCTTTTGGGTCAATTGTGAGTTCTATTGTGTCGTGCCTAGTGTTTGTCTCAATCTGCATTATTCATCAAGTCACCATAATGTGTCTGTCGCTCAAAAGCGCTCTTCATCAAGTCACCATATCGTGTTTGTCACTCAAAAGTGCTCTTCATCGAGTCACCATAGCGTGTCTGTCACTCAAAGTTCAATATAGTGGCATCACCAAAATTCAATACACGAATTTTCGCTCCAAACTCGAAAATAAGTCCATATGTGAAATTCATAAACAAAATGAGAGTGCCCATACAAGGGGCATTGCATTCATGATCATTACAAAGTGTATGTGAGGAATCCGTCACGACTTTGGAGGGGACTGGAGTAAGTTCTTAACATGCTGGGATAGAAGCGAAGCATGAGTTTCATTGGCTAGTAGCCATTCCAGGATCTGATGATCTCCATTACACATGCCTGCATAATGTTTAAAAGGGTGTGACTGGACACTAGGGGCAATTTTCAGTATATTTAATCAAGTTATCAATTGAACAAGGGGCATGAACCCAACCTTTCTCTCAGTATGCCAAAGCCATTTGTTGGACACTTTCCCCAGGGTTAAGTGTGCTCACCCCCGTGATGATTCTGATATGATTCAGCTTTCAAAAGTTGTCTCCGACCATTTCAAAACTCTTTTAGGGTTGTCCTATTCCCTCTAATTAATACATGTGCTTTGGATTATGCATGCATGCTCATACACTTTGGTTGATTTGAACTGTGTGATTGGTTGCTCTTGCTCTTGACTTTGTTCTGTACTTAACAGAGTTTCCTTAAGTTACCTTCTACAGTGTTTTTCAGTTATATTTCGATAAGTTGTGGGAAATTACCCTACACTTATTTCATAAGGTACATGATGCATTACTTTAGCCACTGCTCATTTCCCTCTACATACCATGGATTTTTCCCCTATATCACACTGTCTTGTGCACCTGTGTAGCATTGTTTTGTACATTCAACTTGCATCACACTGGTTTGTGCATTCACTTGGTATCGCACTGTTTTGTGCATTCACTTGGCATCGCACTATTTTGTGCATTCACCTTATATCACATTGTCTTGTGCATTTACCTTGCTTCGCACTGTCTTGTGCAGTTTACACAGCACTGTCTTGTGCACCTTGCATCGCACTATCTTATGCAAACTTACATTGCACTATCTTGTGCATTTACCTTGCATCGCACTACCTTGTGGATTCTACACAACACTGTCTTGTGCACCTTGCATCGCACTGTCTTGTGCAAACTTACATCGCACTGTTTTGTGCATTCTACTAGCATCGCACTGTTTTGTGCATTCATCCTACATGGCACTGTTTTGTGCATTCACCTTGCATCACATTGTCTTGTGCATTTACCTTGCATCGCACTATCTTCTGCAAACTTACATCGCACTTTTTTGTGCACCTGCATCACACTGTTTGGTGCACCCTACATCACATTGTTTCGTGCATTCACCTATATTGCACCGTCTTGTGCATCTTGCATTGCACCGTCTTGTGCAAACTTACATCGCACTATTTTGTACACTTACATCACACCGTTTTGTGCATTCACTTATATCTCATTGTCTTGTGCACCCTACATAACACTGTTCTGTGAATTCACCTACATAGCACTGTCTTGTTCACTTATATCGCACCTTTTTGTGCATTCACTTATATCGCACTATTTTGTGCATCTCGCCCTTACTGTCTTGTGCCCTTGCTGGGTCTAGGAGACCTTAAATCCTCTAAAGGTGCAATTTTGTTGGTGTTTTTCCTGCTCGAACGACTTCAGGCGGTTTGGTATAGCCACTTGACTGTGTTTGTAGTGAGTACCTAGGAGATCAACTAAGACGATGGAAACTAGAGTTCAAATGACCGAGGCCTAGAATGCAAAGGTTTAGAATTTTCGAGACTAAAGTTTGGTTTAAATACCCAGGGGTGTATTCTCAGCTTGAAATCTGTATGGCAGCCCCATTGGTTGAGGTAGCTCCTATGCGCCTTAATTCTAGATACTGAACCAACCTAGTCTGTCACCCTGTTGGAGAATAGGGTAAGTTCCAAACATAGCCAGGAAGAAAAGTAGTACCTGTGGTTTGGAAGTGCAAGACGAAGAAGAAGAAGATCCCCAGCAGCGTAAGGTGAGTTATTGTTAATTGCCACTGCAAGGTGCTTTCTACAGCACCACTTCCTAGTTGCATCATCATATCTATTATTATCTATTACCTCTATATCATTGCAAATAGCATCTATCACATACATCTACTACATTGTCCATTACATCCATTATATCATACCGTCTTATTACCTGTATCCTTTTCATGTTAAGCTTAGTGTAGCATGTGCTCATATCTTTCTCGTGTTGAAGCATAGCTCTGCATGTGTACACGTCTATTCTGCAAGAATTGTGGTCTGAGGGTTTCGGCACCTTTTTTCTGTGTTAGACGTGGTTTGATTTGTGTCCATGCCTTTTCTAGATAAGACGTAGTTCGGTTTGTGCCCCTTTTCACTTCATCTATTGCATTCATTATATCGTACTTTGTCTTGTTGAATTCAACTTTTAGGATTATTATCTTACCCTAGCAGATCATTCCTCACTTATGTCATACTATCTAATTACTTGTACTCTTTCTACTAAAGGCATAGTTCTGCATGTGTACGCACTCATTCCGCAAGAATTGTGGTTCGAGAGTTCCGGCACCTTTTCTACGTTAAATGTAGTTTGATTTGCATCTCCATTCCTTTATGGTATTTGTGTGCTTTGCATTGCTTATGGTTTGATTATTTCGTTACATTGTGTATCATTTGTATCTAGCCCTTGAACTATGTTGGTTTGATTCCTTGTAAAGGGATACGTAAGCAACTTTCGAGTTCAACAAACTGCATCTGCATTTTGTTTGTTTGCTCAAGTCTTACGGCCTTGTCAACATGGGTCGTCTTCGATCTTTGACATTCACTCATGTCTTTTTATGACTTCAAGCTCTGTCAAAGAGGGGCAACTGTAGACACCCCATTTTTTACCGCCCTTAAGACTTGGGCACCTCAGGTTGAACATTCGATGATGAAATAATACGCTGTACAAACGTTCGATTTCTTCAGCAAGAAGCTTCATTTTTGAGCTTCTAATTCCAACATTACACATCATTTTGACCAAAACTATTTTAGACCTTAAAACCCTTTTTTCAAAATATTTTTCCAAATGCTTCTACGATGTTCCGAGGCTCACATGTCGATTAAAATATTGCACTTTTTAGTAAATCGAGTAAGGACAAAGTGGAAATAAATAGAAGGGAGGTAAACCCTTTGAAATTTTTTTAAAAACATCTTATGTATAGGTTTGAAGTTAAAGGAAATAGGAGGGGATGTAAGAAAACTAGTTTAGGAAAATGTTGGGCATCAAATCGTTAAGAAAGAAATGAGTAGCCTTTACTAAATTAGACATATCTCTTTGCATACTTAGAATTAGATGTAAGGCCACCACCATTGGAAAGTAGACTTCTCGGGCTTCAATTAGACTCAATAATCCCCTAAAACAGAATCCTGATGAAAGAGATATGACCGTTTCAAGTCGGGCTTGAGAGCAGTTTTTTTTTGGACTAGCAAACCACTTTTTATGGCCGGCCATACAAGTCATTGGCCAGCCGGCCAAGTGTCCTAGCAGGCAGATATTTACAGCTAGTTGTCCCCCTTATATGCATGCCTTGCACCAGCTATCTCTCTACAGATATTTCCGATAGGAGAAGCTCTTTTTCTATAAATACAAGCCCACCCCTCTTGATTTTAGGTTAGAAAAATTTGCTAAAGCTCAAAAGCTTGCCAAACACACTCTCCCTCTCTATCTTGCAATATACATACACTATACATACACTATACATACACTATACATACACTTCCTAAACTAATATTTTAAGGCTTCTTGCTGAGAGATTATTGAGCTAAAATTTCGGTCCTTGAGAGTGAACACCTTGTGGTTTGTGAACAAAAGAGTAACTCATCTTCAAGAGGTATAACTTTTGCCATCTTTACACTACTTCTTCCTTCTCTTTTCTGGTTATGTTTGCACTGTCTTTGGACTGTTTTTCTGGGCTGAAACTTGTGATTTAAAAGCTACCAACCACCCTTCCTTGAACCTTATTCCAAGCTTATATTCTTGTGTTTCTCATTTGTTTCTCAACTTTTAGCTACTGATTTTTAGAGTTTTCAGAGGCTAAAACATGTGATTTTAAGGTCCAAAAAGTGGAGGGGTTTGTTACCCTTCCTTAGGCTTGCTTACTAGCTTTGTTCCTTTCTTATTTTTGCTTACTTTTTCTAGCTTTCCAAGATAATTTTCAGCACTATTTTTAATAATTTTGGGGATGTTTTACTGTGTTTACTTAGTTTATGCTTTGCATATTATGCTTGTATTGTTATAAGTCTTCATAGGTTTAGTGGTTTAGGCCTTAGACACCAATCTATTTGAGTAGATGGCTTTTATTTCATAGTTTTCATACATATACTCACACTTGTAATAATCATCTCTGCAACCTCCCTCCTTTCTTGATTTTCTTTCTAGAGTTGCTTCAAACAATTGATTGTTGTTCAAGGCATGAGAAAGAGGCCTTCCATGCTTAATGGTTTAATCTCTTCGGAGGTTCATTACCAAGACATTACATCTATCTCATGCTAAGTGCAACTTCTTGTTTGACACTTCTCTTCATTAGTGGATGCAATTATCACTTTTAGACAAAATGGCTAAAGAATGGCAAGATAATGTAAAAGAGGTTAAAATTGGACTAAAGAAGTAAAAAGAGAAATAAAATCAAGTTGGGTTCAATCGAACGTTAATTGAACCTATTGCATCTGGACTCATTACGTACTCTCTAGTGACGTTTACTGGTTCAAAGAGGAAATATCAAACAGTTCCCTTGAGGTAACTCCATGATAGGGAGGATGTGTTGTTAGTCTTTCATTTCCATTCATTGAGGTTTTGTCCTATCGGTTCATAGATCATCATGCAACAACCTTATAACAATTGATGGTTTATGAATCCAGTTTACTTCTCTCTTGATCAGTTCCATGATAGGGAGAGGCAGAGAGGATAAACATCCCTTGGAAACACTCTATTTTTGCTCTGTTTCCTTAGTGTGGCAGTAGGGCAGAACCTCAAAATAGTGGCCTGCCGTCCACCATTCCTGTTTGGCTGACCACTTTTTAAGGCCGTCGACCACTCTATTTTATGCAAGCAGTGTCATTTTTATTGTAGAACAGAGCAGAAGTTGAGGCAAAAACAGATTAATTTTCTAACTACAAACAGAACAATTTCTGGCAGCAAAACAAAGGAGTTTTCGGGCAGATATTCTCGCTCATGCATGTGCAACTCTTTATTTCCCGTGGCCCATTAAATTAATAGCTAAATAGTAATATGCTGTACTTAATTAGTAGCTTCATTCAAAACTTGTAATAGCCAGTTAATTAATTAGTTAATTTGGCATTGTAATAATTAGTTTAAATATTCGGACATTTGGATCCTCTTGTGTGATGGCAAACTTGTAATATTGTGTATGTCTTCTAACCCCCATTTCTTTCTCCATTTTATTTATACGCTTATAATGGTAGCGTCATGTTTTACATTTTCATGTCATTACCATGACTTGTATCCATTTTGGCATGCATTAGGTTCGGTTCATCATTTTAACATCATTATTGTTTCCCACTTAATTGAATACGTGTGTATGCTTTGAGTTAAGCCATATGCCATGTCAATAAGCCGAACCTATTAGTTGTCTCTTGTATGTGTTGCATTTAGTCACATGCATATTGGAGCATGTATTTTTTTCTAACCATTTTCTTTTATTTTAGCTTTCCTCGGTTTGAGTATTAGGTGAGCATTTTTGCTTTAGCATATTGCATGTATGCTTGTGTTGCCATATCAAGCATGTTTACTGCGGAGCTAGGTGCTTAGTTGATATAACTCTTAAATACTGGCGGATAAAGGCTTTTTCGTTTAAATTGGAAAGGTTTGATACATGTAATTGTGAGCTTACTATTTTAAGTAGCTCATATTCAAAACACTTTTCAAAGAAAACATAAAATAAAAATGTTACAAAGTGGGTGAAATAGTCTATACTTGTGTGCCTCACAGAGTAATATTAGCATAATAATTGGAACAAGAGCATATAATGTACATAAAAATCACATCATGATTAGTAGAGGCCGAACTTTGATTGGGTGAGTGGGTGCTCAATTCATGACCTTTCTCTCCCATACTTGTAGACACCCCATTTTTTGACCGCCCTTATAACTTGGATGTCACCGCTTGCCCACCCAATGATGAATTTGTATATGCTTGTCAAGTGCTCAAAGTCCTCAACAAAGTGCCACAGCTTTGAGCCTTCAAACCCTACACACCTTTTGTCTTGTTTTGGACCAAAACCACAGTTTTTCAAGCCTAAAAATCTTGGGACCTACAGGCCTATAGTGTGGGCTGCCGGCCATTTGTGTGGCCTGTCAGCCACTTGTATGTTTTTGTAGATATTTATGCCAGTTGTGCCAGCTGTTTCCATAGGTGCATGCATCTGCCCACATGTGTATGTATGGGTAATTCTGAGGGAGTTTCATGTTTTTCTATATATAGAAGGCCTCCCCTTCCATTTTTGAGGTTTAGAAATTTTGGAGCAAAAATATCTCTCTCTCTCTCTCTCTCTCTCTCTCTCTCTCTCTCTCTCTTACAAATTCTTAAGCCTTTGCCTATACACTTTAAACCAAACCTTGTGATATTTGAGCTGGGGTACTTTTGAGCTTACTTTGAGCTCTTGAGGGTGTGTAAGTGTTGGTTTGTTACCTAGAAATGGTTCTCATCTTCAAGAGGTATAAGTTTTGACTTGTTTCTTTGATTTATTTGTTATTTTTCCTACTGTTTTGGACTGTTTATACTCTGTATTTTTGGGTTGAAACTTATGGTTTAAGACCGTTGGGGGTGGAGGGTGGATCACCCTTCTTTGCACTTGACTTCTCAAGCATTTGCCCTTGTGTTTCTCACCTTTTTGTCAATTTTTTTTGAGCTTTTTAATACTGAATCTCAGAGGTTTTTCAAAGGCTATAGCCATGTTTTGAAGTCACAAAAATGGAGGGGATAGCCTCCCCTCCTTGTGCTTGTTTACTAGCTTAACTTGCTCCATGTTGTAGCTTATCATTTTAACTTTTTTTGTATCAATTCCAGCATGTTTTAGGACTGTTTTAGTGTGCTTGCTGCATTTATGCCTTGTATAGCATGCTTGTAGTGTAATTGTCCTCATAGGTTTGGTGGTTTAGGCCTTGGTCACCAACATATTTGAGTTGATTGTGTTTATTTCTTACTTTCCATACTTGTGATCACCTCTAATCACCTCTGCAACCTCTCTCCTTTCTTGGCTTCCTCTTTGCTTTGAAAGTTGTTTCAAACTAGTTGCTTGTTTAAGCTTGAGATTGAGGTATTATGCTTAATGGTTTAATCCCTTTGGGGGTTCATTACCAATGGCATGACACTTCTCTCATGCCCAAAACAACTCTTTTTTTGATATTTCTTTCCATTAGAGGACTTAAAGATCACCATTGGACTACAGAAACCAAGGAATGGTTGGTAATTAAAATGAAGTAATAAAATTGGGGCTAAAAATGATGCAAGATAATAAGCAATTTGGTGTTCAATCGGACGTTAATTGAACACATGGAAACTAGTGGCATTTCATACTTGCTAGTGATGAAACGGTTCAAGTTTCCACGGTCAACCACTTGCCTTGATCAATCCATGATAGGGAGGAGTTTTGAGGGTCTTTTATTGTACATTTATTGAAATTGTACCCCTTGATTCATAGGTCATCATGCAATGAAATTGCATCAATTGATGGCTTGTGAATTAAGCTTGCTACACCTTTGAGCTATTTAATGACAAGGAGGGGTGAGGTGTACAAACATACCTTGAGAATACCCTATTTGTGCTCTGTATGCTTTCTGTTGCAGGAGGAAGAACCAAGCCTTAGTGGCTGACAGGCCACTTTTTCTGGATGGCAGGCTACCATTTGTGGCCGACCGGCCACTACTTCTGGCTTGCCGGCCACTTTTGTCAAATTGAGCAGCAACTTTTTTGAAACAAAACAGAGCAGAGGCAGAAGTGAAAAAATGTTCTAACTGGGCTTTTCGGGGGGAAATCCGTGCATGAATGAGCATTCCTCGCTTCCCGGGCTGATTAGTTAGCTTAGTTAGCTTCTTTCATGCTGTATTCATGTTGTAATTAATTAGTTAATTCTAATTTGTAATTAATTAATTAGTGTAATTAATTAGTTAGTTCCATAGAATAGTTAATTAATTAATTAGTTAGTTCCATAGAATCTGGTTGTACCCGGAAAAAATTCCCTTGGCTTTGAAAAACTTGATTAATCGAGAGGATGAGAGGTTTGCTAAACCTTGGGCTGATGAAATCATTGCCATTAATGTGGGTACTAAGAAGGATCTGTGCCTAGTCCAGATTGGGTCCGCGTTGTCTTTGGAGGAGCGCGAGTGTTTAATCGCTTTGTTAAAAGATTTCAAAGATGTTTTCGCATGGTCCTACGAAGACATGCCTGGAATCGATCCTGAGATTGTACAACATCGAATCCCTCTTGATCCCGAGGCCCAACCAGTCAAGCAGAAGCTGCGTAGAATTCGTTCGGATTGGGCACTGAAAATCAAGGAAGAGGTCACCAAGCAGATCAAGGCAAGTTTCTTGTTAGTATCTGAGTATCTGACTTGGTTGGCCAATATCATCCCAGTGCTGAAGAATGATGGTAGAATCCAAGTGCGTGTAAACTTCTGGGACTTAAACAAATCCAGTCCGAAGGATGACTTTCCTCTGTCACACATTGATGAGTTAGTGGACTTCACTGCGGGCCATGCATTGCTATCATTTATGGATGGGTTTTCCGGGTACAACCAGATTCTGATAGTGCCCGAGGATAGAGAGAAGACTGCATTCACTACGTCGTGGGGTACCTATTGCTACTAGGTTATGCCATTCGGTTTGAAAGATACTGGAGCTACCTATTAGAGGGCTATGACCACTATTCTGCATGACATGATCCGCAAAGAGGTCAAGGTCCACGTGGATGACATGATTGTCAAGTCCAAAGAATGAGAGGGCCACTACACCGTGCTGAAAAAATTCTTTCAATGGATCAGGGAATATAGATTGAGGTTAAACCCGCATAAATGCACTTTTGGTGTAATAGTAAGAAAAATGCTAGGCTTTCTGATCACACAGAGGGGCATTGAAGTAGATCCTTCCAAAATCAAGGTTATCTTAGAAATACCACCATCGAGGACTAAAAAGGAGGTGCGAGGCTTTCTAGGTAAAGTGCAATTCATAAGACGGTTTATTTCCAAATTAACCTTAATTTGTGAACCACTATTTGGTCTCCTGAAGAAAAGGAAGAAATTCCAATGGGATGATCGATGTCAATTTGGCTTTGAACAGGTTAAGCAGTACCTCCAGAATCTGCCTGTGTTATCATCGCCGGAGCCGGGAAAGCCTTTGATTTTGTACTTGTTAGTAACAAACACAACCATGGGATGCATACTCGCTCAGGAATCTGAAGATAGGGTGAAGAAAGCTATCTACTACTTGAGCAAGAAAATGCTGGATTATGAGACCCGCTATACTCTGTTGGAGAAAGCTTGTCTAGCCCTAGTATGGGCTACTAGGAAGTTGATGTACTACTTGTTAGCTCACTCTATAATCTTGGTTTCGATATTAGATCCCATCAAATATCTCTTTGAGAAACCGGTGGTTACGGGTAGGCTGGCTTGTTGGTTGCTCATTTTTTCCAAATTTGATCTCAAATATGTCACCCGCAAGTCGATTAAAGGAAGAGCTGTAGCAGACTTCCTGGCAGACCACCTGATAGAAGGAGATGAGACAGTGGAATACTTGCTCCCAGATGAAGACATTCTGCAAGTTCAAGAGGGAACTTGGACGATGTACTTTGACAGAGTGTCCAATCAGTATGGTTATGGGATAGGTGTGTTGCTGATAGCACCCAACGACTCCCATATACCCTTAACCTTTAAATTTTGGTTCAAGGTGTCCAATAATGAAGCAGAATATAAAGCGTGTATTGTTGGTTTAGAAGTTGCGCTGGAACTAGGGGCAATAAGGCTGGATGTCATCGGGGACTCGAACTTGGTTGTTTCTCAAGCAAATGGAGACTGGAAAGTCAAAGAAGAGAAAATGAAGGTTTACCACCAGACCCTGGATATTCTGATTCCTAGATTTGAAAAGCTGACTTTCACGCATCTATTGAGAGAGAACAATCGATTCACTAATGCTTTAGCAACTCTATCGTCTATGGTAGACATCCCACTTGGAGTCCGAATGCGTCCGATTACCATCGAACATAAATACACGTCGGCTTATGAAACTATTGCCACGATAGATGAAGTGCAAGACAAAAACGCCTGGTATTACGATAATTGGAACTTTCTAGAAAATGAGGCATATCCACCAGGGTGAAATGCCAAGGAAAAATGGGGAATACAGCGAATAGCCATCCAATTTATCATTTGTGGGGGTAAGCTACATAAAAGAGGTCATCTGAGAATGCATAAACTGTGTGTGGAGGAAGAAGAATCTAAGCGCCTTATGGAGGCTATCCACGGCGGAGAATGTGGGGCATATATGAATGATGTGATGCTAGCCCAGAAGATTCTCAGGCAAGGTTACTGCTGGTCCACTATGGAGGAGAATTGTATTGGTTTTGTACGGCGATGCCACAAATGTCAAATTCATGCCAATCGCATGAATATTCTGTTGTCAAAGCTATACAACATGACTTCGCCATAGACTTTCTCAGTCTGGGGAATCGATGTTATCGGTGTTATCCTGCCAAAAGGGTCGATTGGGTATGAATATTTCTTGGTGGCGATTGATTACTTTACAAAGTGGATGGAAGCTCAATCCTATGTAGTGTTGAAGGCATCGCATGTGGCCAAATTTATTGGAAACAATATCATCTGCCGATACAGAGTTCCGAACGAGATCATATCAGATAATTGCTCTCACTTCAAGAAAGAGGTAATAAACTTGTTAGACAAATATAACGTGGCTTTCCATAAGTCATCAACCTACAAGCCGCAGACCAATGGAGCCGTTGAGGCCGCCAACAAGAATATCAAGAACATATTGTAGAAGATGGTTGAGACCTACAAGGACTGGCCAGATAAACTGTATTCGCACTCTGGGGCTACAGAACTTCGATCCGGACATCTACAGGGGCAACCCCTTATTCTCTTGTCTACGGGATGAAAGTTGTTTTGCCAATCGAAATTGACGTCTTGTCGCTGCGAGTTATGGCTGAGTGTCAGATAGCGGAGGCGGACTGGCACCAGAGAAGATTTGAGAGGTTAATGCTGTTTGATGAGAGAAGGCTAAAGGCATTGTATCATGTTCAGGACTACCAGAGCAGAATTATTAAGGCTTTTAATAAGAAAGTTAAGTCCATAAATCTTAAAGAAGGGGACATGGTGTTGAAAGACAATCAAGCTCCCATTCATGACCCTAGGGGCAAGTTCAGACCTAATTGGACTGGTCTTTACATCATCAAAGCTATCTAGTCAAGAGGAGCAGTTATTCTCATGGACTTAGATGGCCTAGAATTTTTACAGCCGATCAATATGAACAAGTTGAAGAAATACTACCCTTGAGAGGCTCGGTAGGCTAAAAACCCGAAAGGGCGACCTAGGAAATAGTTAGAGCGTAAAAAATTAGAAATAAAGAAAAACTGAGCTCAAAAGGTTAAAAACCCTAAAGGGCAACTTTGGCAAAAGTTAGAGCGCAAAATGAGAGAGTTAATACTCGAGTGAACCTGAATCGAACTGCGTAAGACTTGATTCCCACCTTTGGGATACGTAGGCAATTTCATCTTGAAGTTTAGCCGTAACTATCTCCAACTCAATTGTCCTATCCATTTTTCTGATCAAATTATCTCTGTTCATCATTAGTAGTTCGGTTGTGATCTTCAACTTTGATTTTTCTTAATTTTTGGTGCTCACAACTTTAATTCCATTGATTTCACCATAAAGTTCTCCAACTCTTTGATACAAATCAAAGTTGCTTTTACATTATAAAAATTGAAAAGAAAGGTCAAAACAATAAACTAGGGGCATAGGTGAGTCAAGTGCTCTTGTGTCCTCTGCTTGTGCTTGCGGAAGCTTCTTCAGCTAAAGTGGGCCCAATTTGTGCCTCGTCCTCAGACAAAGCTAAGCACTCGCCAGAAAGGGCCTAACTGAAACTAGGGGCAGGGGTCAGAAGCTCTCTCATCCTCCAGGCAGTGAGGTACCTAGCCAAGTGTAAAGCACAAATCGAGAATGAAGCCGGGTATTCTACCCCCTCCTCTGGGCAAGTCTGATCATGCCCAAACTAGCGTCTGAACCAGAAGGAAAAGTAGAACACATAGTATGTGAGGCCAATCAACTGTATGCCAGGTTGTCGAGTCATGCTGTAGCTCATCTCAGTCAGATGAAGCCAGGGGCAACGCCAAGCTATGTCAGCTGCAGACCTGCTGTACATCCAGTTGCACCACCATCCCTCGTTGGGAAATCCATTAGTCGTTGGCAGAAGAAATAAGCTCGAGCTGAATACTTGGGGTGAGAGTCCACCACCTTCAGCTTATCCATGAGCCATAATTGGGAAGGGATGAAAAATAAGAGAGATTAAAGAATAGAGAGATGTGCGCAGAGAGAAAAGTAAAGAAAGGGCTTTAAGAGAAACTAGAGTGTGAGTGCCAAGTGATATGTGCGGCATATATCAGAAAGGGTGGGAAACAATACTTGAAGAAGTAGTGGACTCCCCGCAAATCTGGTGGTCTCTTGGTGATGAAAAGTATCTAGGCCTATCAGGGTCTCGGCCAAGGCCAAACCGATGCAACCTTTACCCTCTTTTAGACATTGGGCCACTTTGATCAACCGAATGCTGGTTCTGCTGTAACTAAGGGCAAGGAGGACAAGAAGGAAATGTGCAAGCATACATAAACAGAGGGCATGTTGCCGAAAACATTGCCAAAGAGGGTCTCCTCTGTCATCGATGTCAAAAAATCAATAAATTAAGCTAGGTATGTCTAGCTCTTCGTCATGGGCTAAAGATCAAGCTTCGTGCAAAGTGAGCCCACACATCCGTCGGAAAGCCTGGGCGTGGCCGAAACAGGGCTGAGGTATGATTTCCTTATCGTGTCGGGTTTCTATCAATGCCTGAAATTCTTCAAGAGTCGGGCACATTTCCTGTTTTTCGAAGTGAAATACATGCGTAATGGGGTCCCGACATCGGGTCTTGGCATGGAGGAATGGAAAGCAAAGTGGAATGTGGCTCAACGAAAAAAGCGTGTTTATGGCGAAACCCCAAAAATTTACCTTTTCTGTGCTGTCTAAAGTAGTTATCCAATCCGTGAGCTTCTTGGTAAGAAATGTCTCCATTTGTGGAAGAAACAGCAGCTAAAATCAAGTTCTAGAGAAGAAATCAAGAAGGAGGACCTTATGTACAAGATAGGGTTGTGAGTGGAGGCTAGCTGTCAGCTTTTTGGTGGTTCTTCACATTAGTGGCCGGCCGTCCACTTTTTGTGGCCTGCCATCCACCAATGGTGGCCGGCCGTCCACTTGTGGACCGAGCAGTTTTGGCAGTCTGGTTTTGTCTTGATCTTTGTGTTTTGAGGTCTTGTTTTGAGTCTTTTAGTATTAGCAAGTGTGTATATCTGTGTTTGAGTTGTTTTTGCTTTGATTATCAAGTTGTATTTTGTATTTTGGTTGTTGGTTGGCTCATTACCCAATTAAGAACATTGTTTCAATCAAGTGTTCTCGTTGCAAACTCAATTCTATTTTCATTTCATGCAAATATGGTGCTCATGATGCAAAAACAAAAACACTTTTCATAAAAATTGCGAAGTTTTATTCTGATCATGTTTTTTTTACAAAAGGAAGTACAAGTTTTAAAAGCAAAAGTAAAACCTATCTAAAGCTATACTTGTGCTAAGCTACCAAACAAAAAGAAACTAAGTAAAAAGTGTAAAAATTGGCGCTAGTCATCTCAAGCTCGAGAGGCCTTCTTCGTCCTCTTCCTTAGAGGGGACTTAGGGACACTGTCTCCATCAGTACCACAGTTAGAATCAGACTTTGAGCCAAAGTCGGTCTCACCATCTCCGCTTCCTGCCTCAGAGCTAGCCTCGGCGTCATCTCTGCTCTCGAACCCCAAGCTAACATCATCATCCCCGCTCTCAAATGGCTCAGAATGTCGACTCACTACCTCCTCGGAGTCGCTAGTCTCGGCATCATCATCACCTAAAATGGGCTCTGAGGGACTGCTCTGGCCTTGAATACCCATATCCTATCTCGGTCGTGACGCACATCTCGGCTACGTGTTGGGGCGTATCTCTCTTTCCTCTCTGCTGCTGGAGGAGATGGTGCTAATGCTGGTGCTGTTGCCACTAGTGCCTTGGGTATAGATGGAATTTGGAAAAATAGCTGTCAACATATCAACTACAGTGTGTATATCAGATACAGGCATAGTATGCAGAATAAGCATCATACAGAAACCAGAAACCATATGAGTACAGTGTGCTAATGCAGTGTATCAGTGCAGTTTGGGGAAGACTACAGTGGAAGTGCCAATGTATCAGTGAGAATATGATAGTGTGGTGCACAACAGAGTTAATAGTGAAATGCATGCTGAAATAGAGGAAACTACACTGATACACTGCATTAGCACACTGTACTTATATGGTATCTGGTTTCCAAACTACCTGAATACCATGGAGACCAAACAACGTTTCTCTCCTTTACACCATGCCAATCAGAGAAGCAACTAGCTCAAGGAGGCTCTCTGTATACTCTGTGGATGCTTGCAAGTGCATTTGAATGATCAATATCTAGAATAATCAATGTCTGAAATAGAAAATGTGGGGTGCGAATTGTAAAGTGTGGTCCATACCTGAGGTGTGCCTCGAGCTTTGACATACTCTTGCCCTGTCTTTACCGGTTCGATTAGAATCTAGAAGGCTATCCCGGTCAGCCGCCAACATGTAAGCATAGTGGAAATCTCCGGCCAACCAGTAATCTGCCCAACGAGAGGGGCCCCTCTAGTATCAGCCTCGGTTGCTTGAGTTGCCTCACCTACCATGGGAGCATCTGCTGCCTCGCCCAAGCGAACGCCCATCAAAAGGGGCATGAGATGAGTTTGGATGAACGTCGCGTTGTCGCCCTCCACTCTGAAGAAATCAGCATCTAGGCCCACCATGAACTGGATAATCGCCTCAACTACGAGGCTACCTACTGTCCTCATGGACGCTGGGGGTGGCATGGGAACAACCGGATCGGGCATGCCTACGGTTTGGCGTACAAATCGCTCACTTAAAAACTAGGCCCGACAGACTGGGTCCTCTAGCAAAATTTGAAATCGGGACGTGGCCCAAGCCCCGGCGTACTAGTCCCTCACACCAGCTAGCATCATCTCCCAAGGCTGCCACATAATCTGCGAAACAAAGAATGTACAGATTTTTAGTTGTAGTCAGTTGTCGCAGTATAAATCAAAGCAATAGTAAAGCAAAAATGACTGTGAGTGTCAGGTTACCTCGTCGGCAGCCACTGTGTCGAAGTATCAATGGTGGCAGGTGAAGGTCATGTCATCACGGCTCTGGCGCCAGTACCGACCATTGTATCACTGTTCACAAAACCTGAGAAAAACTCGAGAGAAACAAGCCCGAAGTGGTGAAAACTCAAGAAAAGTGACGAAATCAAAATCTGATCGGTTTAAAGGGTAGAGAATCAAGGGTGTTTTACGAATAAAGTTTGCATGGGGCATTGGAAAACGCATATAAAGCATGAATCTAGAGAGAGGAAGCACCTATAGAGAGAGGGATGAAGATTTCAGAGGTGTGGCTGTGTGAAAAGTGAGGTGTGGATGTTTATTTAAGGAGACCCGAAGCAAAATGGACGATTTGCCCCTGAAAATGCATAGGTGGCCGGCAGGCCACTAATGGTGGCCGGCATGTGGCCGACGATTCTCCCTGGTGGCTGGCAGGTAGCCGGTGGTCCTCATCTGTGGCCTGATTCTGTTTTGTGCCTCTGTTCCCCGAGCAGTGTATGGGAGGTCCTCTTTTGGGTCCAAATTGATTCTTAGGGAGCTCGAAACTGCGTTCCAATGCATGAGTGTGCCGCACTTGCCAATATGAAGGAGGTGTATCATTTTCGAGCATGTTGCAAAGCTTTGAGAGGTAAATCGGAGGTTGTTGCCGAACATCATTCCTTTTCGTTCTGGCAAAGTACATATTTGTTTTCTTCTATTGCATAGAATATGCATTTTCATATATACTTATGTTGCACGCGTGTCCTGCATCATTCATGATTCATGTATAAAATATGCTTTCAGTTTTGCATAGAATGTGCATCTTGTTTCTTCCATAGAACGTGCTTTCAATTAACATCGTACGTCGGTTGTCTATCATGCATGGAATATGTGTTGTCACTGTATTGATTTGTAATCTTGTTCACTTTGTGCATCTATCGCACTTGTTCACTCTGTGTATCTATTGCACTTGCTCACTTTGTGCATCTATCGCACTTGTTCACTTCATGTATCTATTGCACACTTTCTCTACATTGTGTATTTGTGGTACAGTCTTGTACCGTTTGGTTTTATCTCAAGACACGTGAAACGCGATCCTGGACTGGTTTTATCTTGGGACGCGTGAAACGTGACCCCAAGCGGTTTTTGTCCTCTTCTCACGATTCTCAGCGTGATTAGAGTATCTCAAGATGCATGAAATACGACCCTGGGCTGGTTTTATCTCGGGATGCATAAAACGCGACGCCGAGCGATTTTTCTCCTCTTCTTATGATTTCAACGTGCTTAGAGTATCTCAAGCTGCGTGAACGCGACCCTGAGTAGCTTTTCCTTTTCTTTCTTTTTTTTTTATCTCAGGACGCGTGAAATGTGACTCCAAACGGTTTTTATCTTAGGACGCGTGAAACACGACCCCGAGCGATTTTCGTTTCTCAGTTTCTCAAGACGTCTGAAACACAACCCTGAGCAATGTTTTCTTTCCTAGTCTCATCGTTTTGGTATGGTTAGAGTTTGTTTTAGATCTTTTTGCATGGAATTTGTGTTGGTTTTAAGCTTGAAGTTGCTCATTCATATGTTGTTATCTGTCATTGCTTATTGCATCATCTTGCATAATCATGAGTTTTCAAAATAGTCGGCTTCGCGAAGCGTGTGAGTCTAGCTTCAAAGTATCTTTGTGCATGTTATTTGCATCTTACCCCAGAACTACGCTGGTTTGATTCCTTGCAAAGGGATACGTAGGCAGCTTGCGAGCGCAACCATTTTATTTATGCCTTGATTGTTTTCCCAAGTCTTATGGCCTTGTCAAAATGGGTTGTCTTCGGGTTTTGACATTCACTCACGTCATTTCATGACTTCGAGTAGAGGCTGTAGACACCTCATTTTTGACCGCCCTTATGACTTGGGCGTTTTGCGCACCCAATGATGAATTTGTATATGGTTGTCAAGTGCTCCAAGTCCTCAGCAGAATGCCACAGCTTTGAGCCTTCAAACCCTACACACCTTTTGTCTTGTTTTGGACCAAAACCACAGTTTTTCAAACCTAAAAACCCTGGGACCTGTAGGCCCCCTAGTGTGGGATGCCAGCACCAATGTGGGCTGCCGGCCATTCGTGTGGCCTGCCAGCCGACATTAGTGGCCTGTCGGCCACTTGTGTGTTTTTGCAGATATTTATGCCAGCTGTGCCAGCTGTTTCGATAGGTGCATGCATCTATCCACACATGTATGTATGGATATTTCTGAGGGAGTTTCATGTTTTTCTATATATAAAAGGCCTTTCCTTCCATTTTTGAGGGTTGGAAATTTTGGAGCAAATATATATATATATCTCTTTACAATTCCCTCTCTCTCTCTTGCAAATTCTTAAGCCTTTGCCTATACACTCTAAGCCAAACCTTGTGGTATTTGAGCTGAGGTACTTTTGAGCTTATTTTGAGCTCTTGAGGGTGTGTAAGTGTTGGTTTGTCACCTAGAAAGGGCTCTCCTCTTCAAGAAGTATAAGTCTTGACTTGTTTCTTTGATTTATTTGTTATTTTTCCTACTATTTTTGGACTATTTTTAGACTGTCTATACTTTATATTTTTGGACTGAAACTTATGGTTTAAGACCGTTGGGGGTGGAGGGTGGATCACCCTTCTTTGCACTTGACTTCTCAAGCATTTGCCCTTGTGTTTCTCACCTTTTTGTCAATTTTTTTTGAGCTTTTTAATACTGAATCTCAGAGGTTTTTCAAAGGCTATAGCCATGTTTGAAGTCACAAAAATGGAGGGGATAGCCTCCCCTCCTTGTGCTTGTTTACTAGCTTAACTTGCTCCATGTTGTAGCTTATCATTTTAACTTTTTTTGTATCAATTCCAGCATGTTTTAGGACTGTTTTAGTGTGCTTGCTGCATTTATGCCTTGTATAGCATGCTTGTAGTGTAATTGTCCTCATAGGTTTGGTGGTTTAGGCCTTAGCCACCAACCTATTTGAGTTAATAGTGTTTATTTCATGCTTTCCATACTTGTGATCATCTCTAATCACCTCTGCAACCTCCATTCTTTCTTGGCTTTCTCTTTGCTTTGAAAGTTGTTTCAAACTAGTTGCTTGTTTAAGCTTGAGATTGAGGTATTGTGCTTAATGGTTTAATCCCTTTGGGGGTTCATTACCAATGGCATGACACTTCTCTCATGCCCAAAACAACTCTTTGTTTGATATTTCTTTCCATTAGAGAACTTAAAGATCACTATTGGACTTAATGAACCAAGGAATGGTTGGTAATTAAAATGAAGTAATAAAATTGGGGCTAAAAATGATGCAAGATAATAAGCAATTTGGTGTTAAATCAGACGTTAATTGAATACATGGAAACTTGTGGCATTTCATACTTGCTAGTGATGAAATGGTTCAAGTTTCCAAGGTCAACCACTTCTTTTGATCAATCCATGATAGGGAGGAGGTTTGGGGGTCTTTTATTGTGCATTTATTGAAATTGTACCCTTTGATTCATAGGCCATCATGCAATGAAATTGCATTGATTGATGGCTTGTGAATTGAGCTTGCTACTCCTTTGAGCTGTTTGATAATATGGAGGGGTAAGGTGTACAAACATACCTTGAGAATGCCCTGTTTGTGCTCTGTATGCTTTCTGTTATAGCATGATGAACCAGGCTTTAGTGGCCGGCATGCCACTTTTTCTGGATGATAGGCTACCATTTGTGGCCAGCCGGCCACTACTCTGGCCTGCCGGCCACTTTTGTCAAATTGAGCAGCAACTTTTTTGGAATAGAATAGAGCAGAGGTAGAGGTGAAAACATGTTCTAATTGTGCAATAGAGGCATTCTGGCAACAGAACAATGGGCTTTTCAGGTGGAAATCCGCGCATGCATGTGCATTCCTCGCTTCCCGGGGCTAATTAGTTAGCTTCTTTCATGTTGTATTCATGTTGTAATTAATTAATTAGTGTAATTAATTAGGTAGTTCCATCAAATAGTTAATTAATTGATTGGTTTTGTAATAACTAGCTAGCATAGTTAGTTTATTCGGTTTGTAATAATTAGTTAATTTGTTTTGTAATAGCGAGTTAATTAGCTTAGCTAGTTAGTTTATTCGGACCTTCCTGTGCGAGGGCATAATTGTAATAATGTGAATGTCTTCTAACCCCATGTATTTCTCCTTTTTATTTACTTGCTTACGATAAATAGAATAAAACATCATGTTTCTTTTAGCATATTCTATGTTTGCATCCATTTGTCTTGCATGCACCGAGGCTCGATTTATCATTCTAACAAGCATTGTCGTTTAAAATACTTCATTGAATACGTGTTTAAAACACATACTATCAAGTTGATTCACATGTCATAATTAGTAGCCGAGCCTATGAGTTGCATATTGCATGTGTTGCATTAGTCATGTTGCATTTTTCAAGTGGTACATATTCAAACCGTTTTCAAAACAAACATGAACTCGAAGTGTTCCAACTTGTGCAAATTAGTCTATACTTGTGTGCGCATCGCATAGTAACAAAAGCCTAATAACCAGAACAAGAGCATATAATGTAAATAAAAATCACATCATAATTAGTAGAGGCCGATATTTGATCAGGCGAGTGGGGGTGCTCAATTCATGACCTTCCCCTCTCGTACATAAGTTCCCGAGCCGAGACAATCTTGGTGATGACAGGCACGTGGCCTTTAGCACGAGTCATGGGTTTCCTAAATTTCCTAAAATTTAGGTGGCGACTCTGTATCTGGCAAAGCAATCCATTTTTGGCATTTTGATTCAAAATCGATTTTCCAAAAGATTTGTTAGATTTGGGCTCTTTGGTGTTTATCTATTTCACATTGCACTTGTGAGATCAGATTTAGGCGGGAGTCCAAACTGTAGGGTTAGTCATATCCGAAAGGAGCATGAAAAGTTGAGCTACAATACCTAAGTTTCCGAGCCGAGACACTTTAGTTAAGATGGACAAGTGGCCTTTGGCACGAGTCACGGCTTTCCTAAATTTTTCAAAAATATTTAGGTGGCGACTCTAAAATCTAGCAATGTAGTCCATTTTTGACATCTTCAATAACAAATGGATTTTCTAAAGATTTGCCAGAGTTGGACTCATTTGTGTTTATCTATTTCATATTGCCCTCGTGAAACCAGATTCAGAACCATGAGAGTCCGAACTATAGGACTATCGTATCCAATGAGACTAAACCCCTTCGAGGAGCACGAGAAACCCGCTACAATCTAGCTTTATTTCTAACAATAGTGCTAGATTCATTAAGTTTATTTCTAAAAATTTATTTCTTATCGATAATGGAGGGATCTTTAGGTCGTAGCACAAGATTCCATACTTTGCTTCCCTTAAATTGGTTGAGTTCTTCATGCATAACCATCATCAAATGCTCATTGAATTCGACTTTGTGAAAGTTCTTAGGGTGAAGATGTGAAAGAAAAGCCAAGTTATCACAAATATTTTTAATTGAAGAGCGAGTAATGATACCTTTGGCGAGATCACCTAGGATTAAATCATTTGGGTGATTATGAACAAATTTCCATTCTTTTGGCAAATCATCTTTGTTTCCACCTTCTTCTTAAGGAGAGAGAATGGGTTGTTCATATTTTATATCTTGGAAATGATTGGGGGTATCCCTGTGTACTGGTGTTTAGATTGGAATGTGAGGACTAAGCCTTTATTTCAACTATATCCTTGGGTAATGGCTATAATTCTATCTGAGATTATCCTATCTCTTATGTCACTGAATCGCCTTGACTATTTTGTGGGAGTGCCACGATTGTGGTAAGTGTGGGGTGCTGTTCCTTGCTAAGTGTGCGAGTTCTTCGTGATTAAGGAAAAAGTGTTTTTTAAAATTGGGTAAAGAACGTTCATAGTTAGTCGATAGGGTGTTAGTCCCAATGTCTGATTTGTTCACAGCCCTATGTTTCATAGTTAGAAACCTAAACCTACATATGTGATTGATCAGATCAACTTATCGGTAATCTTGCATAATGAGAGTGATTTAAATTCTAAATACCCAGAAACTAGCACCAAGGGGCAAGGTCGTACCAATTAGTGAGGGTGTTATGGAGACACCACGGGGTGAAGAACCAACATGAGGACAAGAGGCTGAAGTCTACTCCAAATGTCCAGATTTGTTTGAGGACACTTTGTTTGTTGAGATTGTATTAATCTCTAATGTTGATTTGAAGATTGAGCGTTGTAATTGCTAACCATTTGTTATTATGATTTTTGTGTTTTGAGCATAAGGATTGTGTTGAACCATCGTAACTGTTATTGAATTTCATGCTTATTATTATCGTTTCGGTTGTTGTTGATATAATGGTTATGGCCCTACTAGAAATGTGGTGGTTATTGTGGAATAATATCGAGATTGCAATCAGTTCGATGTTAGCTTGTTATTGTCTATCCGAATTAAGTTCTTTTTGTTGTTGATGGTTCGTTATTGATGTTGTCATCGTCGCTTAGAATTTCCTTATGCTGTGGGATTGTTGTTGTCGCTTTGGGATCATTAGTAAGAAGAGTGGTTTAATTTCGGGGATGAAATTTCCTAAGGTGAGGAGGTTGTGATATCCTGAGTACATAACCCGATTTCCTTCTTCTCCTATCCTCATTTAATCTCTACATTCAGAGTTTTGATCTCAATCCACGACCTTGTCAGCCGTGTGAGTTCGTTACTTTCCAAAAATCTTCTTGTGTGGTCACCTTAACTTACTTTGAGTTCAAAAATATCTTGTTTGGGGTGCAGAGGCGGAACCAGGGTGGAGAAATACCTTGTTGAGTTATGTAAACATGCTCGATAAACAAAACTGCATGTGTGGGGATGGAGCCACACTTGCGGCGATGGTGGCCTGGGGAGGGGGGAGGGGGGCACGTGCGGTGAAGGCTTGGTTTCTTAGGTTGCGTTCTAGAATAAAAGCACATGCAGGGAGGGTGCTATACGTGTGGCTAGGGACCCACGCATGCGAAAATGTATTTTCCAGCTTTGAAATTTGAACCACTTTTAATAAAAATCTAATCCCCTATCTCTCTTCACTTTTCCCTTACCTCTCTCTATACTCATTTTTTTCTCCTCTTTTTTCTATCCAATCTCAACAAAACTCACTCATTCTTTGATTACTCCCAATCCATTGTGATTTTGACCCTAGTCCTTTGGGAAAGTGTGGAGAGCTCATCAAGAGCTTCATATTGTGCGGTGGAGATTGATTTCCGGCGTCATCAAATTTGAGGTTTTCTTCTCATCTGCTTCCTAGAGTTCGAGGTAGGGATTTACTATGAGCTATATATACATCTTTGCAAGTCTATGGTTATTTGATATTGTTTGGAGCGTATTGATTTAGGGTTTGATTTTTATGAGATTGTGTTTTATTCAAAGAGAGCTTTTCTCAAATCTTTCACCAAATCTTTTAATTTAAGAACTATGAGAATGCTTTGGGAATTTCATGAGCAAAAATCTTTTTCAAAAATAAGAAAACCCCAATTTTGTGAAAACCCTAAACTTGAAGACTTTGAGGAAAATGTTGTATTGATGAAAAATACGAGTTATGTGATAGTTGGGGTTTCTAATTGCTCAAAATCTTTCAAAAAGAGAAACTTTATTTTGCTTTTGTGTAAAACCTAGATTTTGGAAATTTGGGAAAAAGTTGAGATTTTGTGAAATCATGAATTGTTGAGATCCATTTTTGAAAAATGATAAGGAAATTGATATATTTTATCCCTATTGTTGAAATTCCTTGTAAGAGAGAAATTGATTTTGAGAAAATAGTGAATAGTATATTGTTATACTTATCTTGAAAAGTTGAAGATTGGATTTAAAGAGAAAATAAATGTATTTGGTGATGTGTTTTTATCTATCTCTTTAAATATTATATATATATATATTAAGTAGAGATATGGAACTTGATCACAATGATAGACTGAGTGGATGAAATGAGAAAGTACTGAGAAAATTTAAGAAACTGCAAGGCATTCATATATATATTGCATTGGCATTGCATTTCATGTTCATGGTTTTCTTTTGAAGTGGCATTGTTGAGATCACTTTTGAAACATAAATGATTTTGTGGAACAAATGTTGTTATTGAACCATTTTGGGATAAATACGATGGAAAATCCGGTTAGGGGGTGTAGTTTGAGAATTAAGTTAGCCTGAGTGTCTTTGGTGTAAGGCTAGAAACACGCGCACGCAGGTGCTTAAGCCCTCTGGTTAGAAGCCGATAAGGTAGGAATTGATGCTTGATATGCTTATTTGCAAACACTAGCCCTAGGGATTTGCTTGAGTCGTATTTGCCACCCTTTGTTGATATAAGGAAAGCATTGGATGGATTATATTTTTGAATGAGCATTGTCCATGAGATTTTCAAAAGAGAAAAATTATCTTGAGTATGATATGGCATGTGCATCCATCTCATGAGACTACGTAAAATGTATATACTTTGTTAAGAATTCCCTACTAGGCTTTATGCTCACCCCTAGTGGATTTGTTGCAGGAAAAGCTATTGTGATCTCGCCAAAGTGGAGGCATAGAGAATTGTTTTGGGATCACAAGGCTCTTATCTCTTGTTGTTTTATTTTGATATGACAAATGCTATTTTTGTATGTGTTAGAAAACCATTGATCTGTAACCGAGCTTAAGCCTGAGAACGTGTAGCCTGTAGGGGTACTATTTTGTGTTTTAATTTCTGTTGAATCCTTGTTACGTGTTGTAAATTATTGTCTTAGAAGTTATGAATGTCTAAAGGCATGAGAAACTTTTACATCTCTAAAATAAGTGCCTTTGAATATACATATATGCTTACTAAATTGTAAAGAATTCATAATTAATGAGGATTAAAGATTATAGTTAATCAGAGTTATCAGTTATTAATAATTTGGAGGTGTGACATTTTCCTTTACTACTTTGTTGTTTTTAGCATGTTGATGTACTTAGGTGGAATTACCAAGCATTTCTAGAACGGTCCAAGGGCAACAAAAAACATTTATAATTGAAAATTTTTGCCAGGTGGCTTTTGCTCGGCAAAATAGGTTCAAAGTCTTTGCCGAGTGGCATTTTGCTCAGCAAGTAGTAAGTTTGAGGGTTTTTCCAACTTTGAAAATATTTGTCGAGCGGCATTTTGCTCGACAATGTAGGTTGGAGGGTTTTACAACTTTGGAAATCTCTACTGAGCAGCATTTTGCTCGGCAAAGTAAGTTGGAGGGTTTCTTAAACTTTGCAAATCTGCATCGAGTAGAATTTGCTCGGTAAAGTAGGTTAGAGGGTTTCTCCAACTTTGAAAATCTTTGCTAGGCGGCATTTGCTCGGCAAAGTAGGTTAGGAAGCTTGTCCAACTTTAAAAATCTTTACTGGGTGGATTTTTCTCGGCAAAGTAGGTTAAGAGGTTTGTCTAACTTTGAAAATCTTTGTTGAGCGGCATTTTGCTCGGCAAAGTAGGTTGGGAGGTTTGTTCGAGTTTGAAAATCTTTGTCAAACAGCATTTTGCTCAACAAAGTAGGTTGAGAGGTTTGTCCAACTTCGAAAATCTTTGCCGGGTAGCTTTTTGCCCAGCAAAGTAGGTTAGGAGGATTTGTCCAACTTCGAGAATATATGTCGGGCAAATTATGCTTGGTGGTATAACAAGTTGAAAAAAAAAAAAAAAACAAGTGATTAAGCAATGCTTGCTAAAAGTTGTGTTTTATTCACATAAATTGAGGTTGCAAAAAAAGGGGCCTTCAGTCTGGTTACAACATTTCATTCAGCCTGGTTACAACATTTCATTACATGAAAGAAGAAGAAGAAGAAGAAAAAAAAAAAAGTGAAGTCAAAAAGGAGGATCAAGTTCTTCATCAGCAATGTTCTCCTGACCAGCTATAACAGTCTCTGCATCACCGAGTTGGTCTTGTGTGGCACCTTCTTCACCTTTCTCATCCTCCTTCGGTGCCAAAGCTTTGAAGATCTCATTGGCGTAGTCTTCCATGTAGTTAGACAAGAAGTAAGGGGTGGAGTGGTAAATATCTCAACATCGTGGCCGTGTCCCAACTTTTCGCGCGTGACCTTTCAGCTGGATTGGAAGAAGATGTCCTTGGTAGCATCAATTTGCTTGGCGTAGCTTTTCTCGGCCTTGTTGATGCCCTTATCTTTTGCAGTTTTTTTTACAACAGCTTTTTTTTTTCTTTTTCTTTTCTTTTCTTTTCTTTTTTTTTTTCTTCCTATTTTAGCTTCTCTACCTTGGCCAACGCAGCATCCCTTGTTTTCTCAACATTGGCCATTTGGCTAAGGTGTTGTGCGTTGTTAGTGTTGGACATCTCGAAGGAGGACTCGGATCGCCCTAGCTCAATTTCAAGTGTTTTTATGCACTCGGAGTTGCCATGAACTTTCTGCCTTAGGTTCACCAGACGTTCCTTGGCCACGTGAGATTTTTGAATGGCCTGTAATAGGAGCAAAGGTTAGTGAATGGAGCCAAGCAACAAATTGAAAGTATGATCAATTTAGGAATTATCCTTGTCATCAACTTCACTATGGATTTGATAGCTTGGGTGTCAAGGAGGTGGCTGCACTTTTGCATGTCAACAGGCAGGAGCAAGGCCTTTGAAAGATTATAGCTGAGCAAATGCTCCTTGTCCTCGGCGACGGAGTCCGTTTTGGTAATAACTTTACCCTAGTGTGTCAAGGTTGATTTCCAGGTTGAGGTAGGGGTGACTTCAATAACCAGTTGGTCAGTGCTTAGCTCGATTGTAAGATCCATAGATGGATCAGACGCACGAGCTCCCTTGCTAGCCTGGCGTGATTCTATGGTAATTGATTAGAATGCGGTGGAGGCTAAAGCCATCATGGTTCCTGAACCTTGCTCGGTGACATAAGCTGGTGAAGCAGGTGAATTGGTGGCTTTTTTTGAAAGTAGTAAGCATCAGATTCTTAATTCTGTTTCGCTTGGCCGTGTCTTCTTCCTTGATCAGGCGTATTAAGGGGACTTTGGATGAGTTGCGCTTGGAGGAGGAGAAAGCTCAGATAAGAAATCTGTTACTTTGCTTTTGTGTAGTGCTGTAGTGCAAAATAATAGTAGTTGGGTTCGTAGCCTAGGAGGTCGTGGCAGTCGCGTTGCTTGCACTTCATCACGACTTTGATTGCCTTTTCATTTGAGCATGAATATTGTGTTTAAAGTTGGTTTAGATATGCAAAGAGAGACAACAATTAGCTCGGTTGATTGAATGCAAGAGGTGTTTTGCCCAGTTGCTGAACTGTTCATCTTACCCGCTTCGCCTTTGTTATGGTTTATGTACCAACTAGGCACATTAGTGCTTTCACAGTTGCTGATTACCCAGATGAATTTGTAGTCATGCAAGCCCTTGTCCAGAGTGCTTCTCACCAGATGTTCACAACCCCTTTTTATTTTAAAGTACCAGCAGAACCCGTCATCTGTGTGGCCGATGGTATATTGGCGAAAGATCTTGGCCAAATCGATGTTCAAGTTTAACCTATGATTTAGCTCGGCTACTCCGTTTATTATTTCGTAAGTGTTGGTGGAGACTTGTATGGGGCGAAGTCTACTTTGCCTTAAGAATTCACAAACTAAAGATTGCACTAGGCAGCAGAGACCTCCTTTTATAATAGATAGCACGGTGAATGGCCAGACATCTTGGTCGCCCTAGGTTAGGATTCTCTTTTTACCCAATTCAAAATGGACGTCAGTCGGGATGTTGTAGTCTCTTCGAAATTTGTTATTCCTCCTAGTGTAGCTACCAGGAAGCGATATCGATATCAACCCATGGTGTTTGGTTAATTTATTAACTTAAAAAGAGGTGGTGATTTGTGTGCTTTTAGTTCGATTGCGTGGGAATTGCCTAGCTGAGTGAAGTTTGCTCAGACTTGGAGCGTTGCTCAGTGTGTTGATGTCCCTGGTCAACCCTAGGATTCTGTATAGGGAAAAATTGAGATTTGTTATTGACTAAGCAAGGTTTTAGCTTGGTCATGTGCACGAGCAAGGATTTAGCTCGGTAGAGGGAGATAGGTTTTAACTCGCCCGTGGATTTTGGCTCAGTTCTCTATTGATTAAGAAATTTTACTTTGGTTGTTCGTGGAGTTGTTTTAGTTCGGTTCAATGTTTTGATGAACTGAGCCATAAGCAGGAATTTTGCTTAGTGAATTTGTGTTTTCAAATTAAAAACAAGGTTTTTGCCCATTTTTTCCCCCCAGATTATTTGTTGTTCATCTCAGAATTGGACTGTGTGTTGAGAAATGGAAGATCATGGGTTGCTTAGACCCTTAATTCAGTTTAAGGCCTTGTTTTACCCAAATTTTGGTAGTTATTAGTACCAAAACATCAGCTTTGGGTGTGATTAAAGAGAAACTCAAGAACATCAAGAACACAATGAAGAACAATGGAAGGAGTATTAGATTTTCGAGAACTTATGATTTAGGGCATTAAATTGGATTCGAATCAGTATAAATGCTCCAACAATGATGGTGATTTGATAGTTGTAAGAAAAATGCCTTGATCTAGGTTTGAAATACAAGAAATCAAAGGTTTTGAGCTCTAGTTCTTAGGGTTTACGCTTGAAAAGAAGATGAGCAATGAGAAGTTTGAATCTGTATGTATGGCTTATATGTATATGAGATGAAAGGACGCGATGATTCAAATTTTTGGGAGTCGTGCGTGATAGCTGCGCTAGATCCACGGAACCAATAGGTGTACCCACATATCCCAGGCATGACGTGATGTCAATAATGCTAGTTGTATGGAGCGCCAAAATGATTTAGACCGGACAAATAATTGGACCAGCGTAAAATTTATCTCGGCTGGACCAGGTAATCCCAGTCACGCTTTCGCAGATGGAATTAAAGGGAAATTGAGAGGAGAATTTTTGTCGCGATATCTCCATCAGCCTAAATCAAGCCCTTTCTGTCAGCCGAGCTATGGATTGAAAAAATGTGTGGTGTGGGCTATGTAGAGTTTGAACTAGTCAAAGATGTTGCTTGGTTTGACAAGGGCAAAGTAGGTCCAGAATGTGTGTGGACCGAGCTACGCTTCAGTGGGCCTAGGATTTGGGCCAAGGTTGGGCTAGCTTAGTTGTCCTCTAGTGAGTACTTTGAAGGGTGGACTGGACCGAACTATCATAAGAAGACCGGTCAAGCGCAGTTGGGCGCATTATGTTGACCGGGCTATTTGGAGTGTCGTGCACCGGGCTGCGTTTGCACGGCGCTACACATTGCTTAATGGTCTCAAAGAACTAGCAAGGTTAAAGCAGTACGTTTGCCCAATTGAGAGTCGCACAAAGAGTTGTGGGATATCAGTTGGTTTGTAATGATCAGGGTGTAAAGAATAGGCATTATCCTTTAAGAAGATGATTCCTAGTGGGACTCTAGGAATGGGAATTAGAGTTCTACTAGGAGTTTGCCATGCGAAACTTATAATGATTTAGAGTTAACCTAATATCAGTTATTGCAATTTTAGTATTCGAAGTCACAGAGCTTTTCCTCATTGTTGAGCCTATTTGCTAACTTAGGTATCGGAGGAGTTTCTGGCACACACTCGCCAGCTACCTCACGTTTTTGTGATTTCAGGCCATCTGAGGATGTTTGGAGGAGTGCAAACTCGATCAACAAAATTATACAAGTATTGAATATTTCGTGCTCGTACAGTTAATGAAATTGTTTTATTCAAAATTTATTAACATATCATTTATATGGAGAGATACAATTATTATTTTAGATTTTGACAGTTGTTGATGAGAAATTTTTATTTTGATCATGAGAGACATGTATGATAATAAGCTTTGGGTCAATAACACATGTTATTTTTATTGTTTGATATAAATTTTATTTTGGTCTTTATTATTTCAATTTGGACAATTTGATCATTTCATTCAAATCTCCAATAATTTTTTCGATACTAGACCTCCCAAATTGTTAAATTTATAACAACAGTGATTAAAGTAAAATTTGAATCAAGCTAAAAGACTTAAAAATGTTATTTACTTCTAAGTGTGTGTTATTGTTGTTGTTGTTGCTGTTTTTTTTTTTTTTTTTTTTATTTTTTTTCACAAAGGGATATAATGTTAATGGTAACGAACTTTGCTTGTATAATGACAATTTTAATTTTTTTTTTTAATTTTATTTCCAATTTAACCTTGTTTTCATAAGATGTAATACTTTTAGCTTTGCGTCTTCTTTGTTTTTATGGAGAGAATATGTGGCCTATAATGATAATTGACAGCTATTTTTGTGATCTACACATTACTACAAAAATATATAGTTTTATTTCTGAATCACAAATTATAATAATTTTATTAGCAAAATGCACAATAATTATTATAAAAATACATAATATATAATACAAGAATATATAATAAGATTTATATGATACATACTCTTTAAAAATTGCCCAAAAATTTTCTTAAAACTTGGGGTTCTCCTTTGTGTGGGGCTTAGGCGAGCAGATAAGCTGGCCAGTCAACCATTAATTATAAAAAATAAAAAAAATTGTGAATTTTATAAGAAAAATATGTACTTTGAAAAAAATATTTTAAAATAAAAAATACGGTGTAAATTTAAATCTGATATATATAATGTGATTTAGAATAATCTAATGACACATTTTTACTTTTAGGGCTGGTTTGGCAACCCTTGAAAAAGTTAAAAAGTCAAAAAATTACTAAAAAAGTTAAAAAATTATCACTATTCATCAAAAAAATATTAAAAAAATAATATACAAATATTAATATAAATGGTAAATTTAATCTAAAAGTTCAATCCGACCAACCCATCATCATATGGACACGTCAGCCACCTGCAATGAGAGGAAAAACAAAAAATAATATGTGTACATTCACTTATTTGCATGGTAAAGTTGGGCCTGTGGGGGCTCACCATGGGTCTCGTTTTGATAATCCAAACCGTTCAATATGTAAAACTCGTCTAATACTATATAACTGTAAAAAATCACGTGTATCGGATATCGCTAACTATATGATTAAATCAGTTTTGTATAAAAATAAGATGGTATTATAGTTAACAGTTGACAAAGAAAACTAACACGATCAGATAGTTATCGATATCCAATCAATGTGATTTTTTACAAGTATATAATACTCGATGAGTTCTACACATTGAAAGGTTCCGATTAAAAAAAGGGACCCGTAGTGGGCCCCCATGGGCCAAACAACACCATCCAATCAAAGCCCGAGAAGTAGACAATATTTTCTCATCTACTCAAACAGTCAGTCACCACTGCCATTATGTACAGCTCCTACCCTATCTTTTCCTACACACTTATTTATACAATTTTTTAATATACATTTTTTCATAAAAAGTCAAAAAATTAACACAAACATTCATATTTTTTTCTCAACTTTTTAATTTAAAAAAATAAAAATACACTTATTTAAGACACCCCAATTTATATGTCACAAGCAAGACCCAAAATGTAGGTACTCCATGCACATTATTTTATGAGTACAAAAAAACAAAAAGTATCCTTATATAAAAAAGTGTCCAAAATCTCTCTGTTCCGATCAAAAAAAAAAAAAAAAATCTCTCTGTAAATATAACTTATTTTGAATTGAGGCACAAAATTTGAAAATAAATAAACTTCAGCTTCCTCAATAATAGGTACAAATCATATAACTTGTCAGAGAGCAATTGTGAAACTTATATATATACATATATATGTATGATTGAAATAATAGTAATAATATATTAAGTCTCCGTTTGGGAAGTAGGTTGATTTTTTGGCTTTTTAATTTTTTTGGCTATTTGAGCCTGGGCTCAAAAGCTTGGTTTGGGAACGACTTTAGGGAAATTACCCACAGGTCCCATGCGGAACATGTGGACACCATTTAATCCCATAACTTTTTGAGTAGACCCAAAAGTCCTTCTTTCTTCTCTCTCTCTCTCTCTGCTTTTTGCTTCCCCCTCTCTCTCTTTTTTTCTGTATTTTTCTCTCATCGTCTAGGTCATGGACGACGACCGGTGATCATGTCTTTCTCCATTGATCGGGGTTCACTGATAACCACCAACCATCGAAATCAACTCGTGCCTTCACTCTCACCGACGGCAAAGATGATATATTTCCAACGAAGAAGATGATATTTTTCCGACGAAGAAGATGAGTGGATTTACTTAGATCTGATGTAGATCTACTCAGATCTACATCAGATCTGAGTAGATCTACATCAGATTTGGCTAGATCTAAACAAAAAATAGTTGCCGGAGTACAATCCTCTCTCTACATCCGCCTTTCTCCTTCGATCTCTCTTTTTTTTTTTTTTCTCTTCTCTGCTATACACTTCTATTTTTCTGTTCTAATGGAGAAAATTTTTAAATTCTGAACAAGTAGTTTTCAAGTTTTTGTTACAGGCGGTGAAAACTGTAAAATTTTGCAGTTTCAAATTTTTTTTGGTGTTAGAATGAATCATGGTTTAAAACTGTAAATTTTTGCAGTTTTATAACTTTTTTTAGAACTGTAAAATTTTACAATTTCATAACATGTTTTTCAGTTTGATTAATAAGGATAAATGCTTGATAGATTTTTGTTTTGAAACTGTAATATTTTACAGTTTCAAAACTTACTTTTCAGTTTGATCACTATTTGCAGATTATTTGCTTGAACATTACAAAAATTGAAAAATAATATATGTTTTCTCCATTGTTGCTGTTTTTTGTTGTTTCATTTTTTTTCCTTTTAGTTTATCAATATTTAGCACATTTTGCTATGTTTTTTTTGCTATAATTTATTCATTTAATCTTTTTTATTTCCGGCAATATTCTAGACATTCCGGTGAGTCTCCAGTAATGTTTTTAACGTCCAGTGAACGTTCTGAACATTCTGGCAACTTCCATTAACGTTCTTAACACTCCGGTGAACTTCCGGTGAAACTCCGGCGACTTCCCGATGATACTCCGGCGACTTCCCGGCGATGTTGAACATTCCGACGAGTCTCCGGCGACCGTTTGACGAAAGTCCGACGGTAGTAAGATATGAACAGTGTCTGTAAATTTAAAAAAAAAAAAAAAGAATTTTTTGGTAACAATTAAAAATGTATTGGATTAATTGGTGCAAGTGTTTTGTTTGAGGATTAGCTGGGTCTTGAACTTGGTACATGGGACTTATCAGTAAGTTCCCCAAGGGCTTTTTGACTTTTTGGCTTTTTTGACTTTTTTTTGTGAGAGAAGAGTGTAATGATTATGGGTTGGATATGATGTTTTGTCTGTTGTGGCTCAAATAGCTTATTCTGTCTTTTGTGGCTCAAAAAGCCAAAAGAGCCCAAATGAGCTCTTCGCAAACGATACCTAAAATTATTCTTTGTTTGTTATTTAGGGTTGGTTTAGGGTGTCTTAAAAAAATGCACTTTTTGTCTTTTTACGAAAAGATGTGCAGAAAAGTAGAGAGGTGATGTGATGGAAAAAAGATAAAAAGATAAAAAGATGGATTATATAGGTTATGCCAAACAAGACCTTAATATATTTTGATAAGTGTATTTTTTTAAAAAGAAATGTTTGGCACTCTTTTTTTTGATGGTTTCATGACTTTCAATTTAATCTTGGCTCTTAAAGTGTGTGAAGTCTACTCATATATGTGTAGGCCCTACATAATGGCTGATTGGGATGAAAGTGAGAGTTGCGGAGATCATACATGCCTGGAGATCTCTATTACAATTATTTTTTAAATAATATATTTTAACCAATTTCGTTTTAATAAATATATTGACGGTTACTTCTAAAGCCGCCACAACCTTATGGGGAATGTAAGGGTAGTGTGCATCATTAATTGGTCCACTTATGGTCATCAATGAATAGAAAAATTATTCTTTAAGATTTGTTTAATGGTTGGTTGATGTCGTGTTCTTGTTGAAATTCTTTTTATTATGTAAGCAAAAACGTAGATTGTGGTGTTGAATGGTTTGACGCTTCATGCATAATTACTGTCTATTAAAAATAATTAAAAAATGGTTATTAAAAATAATTAAAAAATGGTTGATGCATAATTGAATTGGTTCCAGCACTGTTGACGTTGAAGGGATTAATAGTTTTAGAATTATTTTTTTATATTTTGTTGGATTGCTCGACAAGTTGCAAGCCTTGTTGCTGCATTATTGTCCTGAATAATTATTGCACTTTTAGATTATTCAGTGATTTGGACAACTGTCGCTGTTTTCATTGGTTGTTTCACTTTTGGCCTTTTGTATTTTTGAATCTTTGAAAATCCATGCAATTTGCCCATTTTAATAATGCTTCCGAAAAATGTTTGGGCCTCCCACGAGGAGGAATCTCTCTATTTTCACTCAATGTATTTGATATTTTTATTTTATTTTTGATAATGACATGAATGGTCTAAATTATTTTAAGAATTGTAAGAGTTGTATTTTATAAGAATCTCTATCATTACTGAATACTTATCATCCCAAAGTAATAATCGTTTTTAGAAAATTTAAATTTTTTAATAATACAAGTATTATAATTTAAAAAAAAAATTAGGTAGCGTTTGGTAAAGTTTAAGAATTATAATTTAAGAAAAGAGTTGTATTTTGAGTTTGTGAATTTTGAAATTATGATTTGAGTGAGGAAAATTTGTTTGATTATAAGTTTTGAAGAGAGTTTTGAATTGAGTTTGAAAATTTTAATGTGACATATGATATTTGATTAAAAAACTTACAGTTTATAAACAAACAGACAACCCAATATTCTATTCAAAGCACAAAAAAAACTTTAAAAAAATTCCGAAAATATTTTTATTTAACATATAAAAATAACAGTTGACAAAAAAAAACTATTCCAGTCAACCTGCCGGACATCTCGGGAGATGACCGGGTAGACGAGTTTTCAAACACGGGTGTGGAATTAATTTTTGAAAGTTGTATCCAAACCACTACAACAAAAAGCGCTTTTGGCGACTAAAACTTCAATTTTCGTCGTTGAAACTAGAAGAAATGGCGACTAAAATTGAATTAGTCGCCAAAATTGATAGCTTTTCCCGACTAAAACAGTGTAGTCGCCAAATGTAAGTGTTTTAGCGACTAAAAGGCAGTTTAGTCGCCGAATGTAGGCTTTTTAGCGACTAAAGGTTGTTTAGTAGCCAAAACTCACAGTTTTTAGCGACTAAAATTATTTATTAGCCAAATGTGACGGATTTGGCGACTAAATCTGAATTTCGTCGCCGATTACAGGTGTTTTGCAGACTAAAAACTGTTTCGTCGCCCAAAGATCAAGAATTGGCGACTAAAATTTAGTTTCGTCGCCCAAAGTAGAGGTTTTGGCGACTAAAATTTAGTTTAGTCGCCAAAAGTACTATCCTTAGGCGGAATTGAATTCTTTTAGCGACAGAAAAGAAATTAGTAGCCAAAAAATGAAGAATTGGCGACTAAAATTTAGATTTAGTCGCCGAAAGTACTATCATATTTTTTTTAGTAACTAATTTATTTTTTACATAAATAATATTAAATAAAAATAATTATTTTTATATATATAATTTTCTATTAATACCAGTAAAAATAGTATATAAATAATATATGTTGCAATAATAATCATGTGATATGGTAGTGGCGTAGTGGGGGACGAAGTGTTGGTACAGGTTCAGCGTGTTGGGACTGGGACGTTGCGGGTTCGATACTTGGGAGCAGAGGCAATTCTTTTTTTCTTTGTTTTTGAAAAATGGTTTTGGCGACTAAAGAGTTTAGTCGCCGAAAGGTATGCGTTTTGGCGACGAAAAGTTTAGTCGCAGAAAGGTGTAAATAATAAAAAAAAAAATCACTATTGGCGACTAAAAGTTTAGTCGCTAAATGTAAAGTTTCCAAAAATGGAATTGCATTTGGCGACAAATTGTTTCGTCGCTGAAGACATATATATTGGCGACTAATAGTTTTTTAGTCGCCAAAGGCATCCGCGACCATATATTGGCGACAAGACGGGCGACTAAAATTTTTAGTCGGGAAAAGTGAAATTTCGACATTTGGCGACTAAAATAGGACCTTTGGCGACTAAAAATTTGGTTGCCAAAGGTGTTTTTTTTTTGTAGTGAACAAAAGGTGCAGATGAAGTGGTAAAATTATAGTTAGAATGCTGCACCAAACATAGTCTTAATTTTTCAAAATTATTCTTTAATAGTACATTATTTTAAAAATATCAATTATCATAATTGTACTTTTTTGTATTATTAATAAATTTAAAAGAATGAAAAAATAATAAATGCATATTATTTTATTTCAATTTTTGGAAAGGGACCAATATTTTGGGATAATGAAAAATGAAATAAGGGAGTAATATTTTGAGACGGAAAGAGTATCTAAAAAAAAAAAAAAAAAAAAAAAAAAACCATTTATCATAAAAAAATATTGGAAAAATTGCAGTATTACCATTACATAATTGTAATGTAATTTATACATTAAATTACACAACTAAATCTTATGCTTTCATCGATTTACAGTTATTTTAAATTTATATCATTTTTCTATATAATTATCTAAACAATATTGATTTGAAAGAAATTCAAATTCATTATAATCACAATCCCATTACAAATTCGTTATAACTAGCGTGTAACGCGTTTTATGCACGACATTAAATAATAATTGGCAAATTATTTTTAAATTAATAAAAAATAATTTTAAAAAACAAAAAAATAAAGATTAAATAAACTTTTTTTAACAAAAAGAGTTTTTTTTATTAGAACAAAGTGATAAAAAGAAATTAATGTATTTGGAAAGAGTTTTTTTAATTGTATGGCAAAATGCGAATAAGTGATGTCATATTTTTATTTGTTACTTCAATTTTTCGTTTTACTGTTCCAAATGTGTAAACAATTATGCACTTACTCACAAGAATTCTTTGGTCTTTACATTATTTTTTTTTTTAAACACATTTTAGCACTCTTTAGTTTCTTGACTTTTTAATCAAAAAGATTACATCCTAAACATGGCATGAGTTACACAATTTTTAATTTAATTTAATTTTTTGTTACTATTAATGTTTTGTCCTAAGTATTATATAAGAAATAAATGTATAATAATTCAATTGGTAAAATTAAAACAAATGAATTTTCTAAAATTACAAAAATTTTACTTTCAATCAAGTATAATTACATTATTTGCGAAATTCGTAATTATAATTTGTAACATCCCAAGAAAATATGCATGATGATAACAAACATCCATTACTCCATATGACAAACCAAAATAAATCCACAATGCTTGCATTAAAAGATCACGAGGTTTGAACAAAATAGTTCTACATGTGAATATACATTCAAAAAAATCTACCACATGAGTCTATAGCATGTAGAACATTTAGTCAAAAATAAATAAATGCCCTCAAGGACTTACAAGTTCCAAGGCTTAAGTCTGGTTACACAAAATATGATTTCTTAAACCCATACAATTATAGCCCTTGGCTTACAAAAAATACTGTCATAACAAAAATAGAGCCTTGTATTCTCAACGCATACGTCCACGCCCTAGTTTGGCGGATTTGCCACGTCTTTTCCTGCGCCAAGATTCTCATAGGGTGAGCATAAAGGCTAGTAGAAAATTCTTAACAAAGTATATATATATTTTATACAATTCTCATGAAATAGAATGCACATGCATTGCTATGCCTTTAAAAGAAAATTTCATCTTTATTCCTTCAAAATCTACATGCACAATATGATATTGAAATTTTAACAATTTCATAGTTTTACATCAAATTCACGAGGTGGTAAATATGACTCAGGTAATCCCTAGGCTGGTGTCTGCAAGTAGGCATACGTAGCACTACCAAATCCCCACTTTACCGGTAGCTAACTAGAAGGCACGTGGTACCTACTCCGCACGTGTTTTCGGTCTTTCACCCTGGACACTTGGGCCAACTTAATCAATTTCATCTACACCCCATATCCGGACTTACCAACGTATTTACCCCAAAACAAAACAATGACATCTCATTTCACAACATTTCCCTTTTCAAATGCAAATTTTCATTTTCTTTATTCAAAAATTTGGAATAACTAAAAGGATTGAAATGTCAATGCAACGATTACCCATGTAACGTATCAATTAGCCATGCAATGCAACAATCTTACATTTACAATACTTTCACACACTTGTTCCATTCGTGATCACAATTTCCATTCCCCTTTCCAATGCAATTCACAAGATCACCATATATCCATATAAACCCATTAAGAGCAATAAAATTTCCACATTTAAGTATTCTCAACGAATAAATTATTTCATAGTTATGGCCCATTTTTCTTTTAATGACAATTCTCAATCAGCAACCCTCTTACACTAAGAAATTCCTCATTTCAACATTCATCAATATCATAACATCACCATATTTCTCAAAAGAAAATCTCTAATTTTCTACGCTTTCCATAAAGGAGGTTTCCTTCTCATAGAAATTTTATTATCTCAAGAAAACATTTTCCAATAATAACATAACCCAAAATCTTAAGGTTTCATATAAACCATTTTGGAAACCCACATTAAAAGAAATATGATATTCAACTTATGAGTTTAAAAAAAAAAACAAAAACAAAAACAAAAAAAAGTTTCCATACTTTCCAAGGTTGGTTCTAAATCAACAAAATCTCGCAAAAATGTATGGATAACTTGAAGAAAATCCCTACCTCAAATTTGAAGGAGAATGAGATGAAACCCTCAAATTCAATGGTGTTGAAGCTTGATCTCCATCACCCAAAATGTAGCCCTCGAGAAGTTATCCAACTTTGGTTAAGGAACAAGGATCAAAATTCCAATGGATTGGAAAAGATCAAGAGTTTTTGGTGTTTGGTGGAGGTTTTTTGAGAGAAGGGAGAGGAAATGATATTTTTAGAGAGAGAGAGAGAGAGAGAGAGAGAAATGTGTAAAAAGTGAGCTTCACTTAGCCCAAGAAGGGAAAAAGGCAGAATTTTTCGGACTCAGCGGGGTCCTGCACGTGTGGTACCCATTCTTCGCACGTACGGAGCGTACTTCCCACATATGTGGCACTCACCCCCGCACGTGTGGCCCTAGTCCCAGGAAGAAAAATTTCAGTAACTCTACTCTAGACACCTCGGATCCAACCCCGCACCTCCCGAAGCACTTGAAACTCAGAATCGAAGTAAATGAGAACGGGAATTTTGAGAGTAAGTTTCCAAAAAAAAAAAAAACAACAAGCCAATGGTTAATCAAAACCTCGCACTAAAACCCAACAGTATAATGGGAGTAAACCCAACACAATTCAAGAGGGCGAGACGAATAACGTACCCGGTCATCACATAATTCATCCTACAACAATTTGTCAAATAATATAACAATCTTATCTTTTTTTTTGGGGGGGGGGGGGGGATGGGGTTTTTCTTCCTCTCTCCCATTCATTTTCTACCTCTCTTTATTTTTAAGGCAATGTGACAAAAACAAATTGAAATGAAATATTTAAATTTTTATATTTCATAAAATTTAGTTTGTCAATTGATAGAGTATGATATATTTTAATTGACCGCAAAGTGTAAGGGTATTTTTAAATTTTTTGTTAAAATTTTATCCGATGATCAAGCTACGTAAACTATGTTAGATTTATGTCAATCAATACAAATTGAAGAGTGTAGCACTTTGAGATTTTTCTCATCGCTTGAGCGAATGTTTGTTTGCTTAAGCGGTCTTCTGAATCACCCAGTACTTTTAGTCCACAGTTTACGATTTTGTGAGTTTTTATGTTTGTTCGAGCGGTGGTTTGTTTGCTCGAGCGGTCTATTCCTTGTACAATCTAAGATTCTGGAAGCATGAGTTTTACGCTCAAGCAAAGATTTTACAGCTCGAGCTTGGACGCTTGAGAGCTTGTTTTATTGCTCGAGCAGTCTATTCAAAGTCAACTATTTTAGAAGTTACTTTTGGCCCACTTTTTCTCATTTTTTTTTTTCTTTTAGATCTTTGTCTTTTCTCTCTCACTCTTTCTGCCATTTTTGAGTTTCCAAACTTTTTAATCCTTGATTTCATTTATTTCTAAACATCTTTACCCCTAATTTCATATATCAAAACGTAGAGCCCGACGAGGGCTTCCTTTTAATCTGAATGGATCATGTTTTCATTGCCATGGATTTTTTGAGTTTTCTCCTCTTCATTTCGAGAGGTATGGATTTCTTTGTTCCTTTTCAATACTTCGTTATAGATAGACATGTGGTGGTTTTTATCACATTAAAAACATGTTTTGTTATGGGAATTTGGAAAGGCATGAAGGAGGTTTAGGGTTTTGATTTTTTAGAACTAAATAATCATGTTTTCAGTTGAGGTGGTAAATTAGGAGGTAGTTAATCACATTTAGGTTGATAGTGGTGAAAAACCATAATTTGTAAATAAGAGTTTAATAAAACCAAATGAATTAAACTTGAGTAATTGTTGGGCTATTTGTTTACATTAATGAAATAGAGCTTTAGTTGCTAAAAAGAGGTTAATTGGGTCTTGTAATTATTTGGTTAATGTTGTGTTGGGTTGGGGTTGTGTATCAACAAGTTGGGATTTTGACGATTAGAAAGAGGTTTTGGCTAATGATTATAAGTGTTGGAGATTTGGAAGAATGGGATTGGTTTTGAAAACAAAATGACGTTTGTAACTCTTTTGTGAAATGAAATGGAAAATGGAAAGTGAGTATGGAAAATGGTTATTTTGAAATGATTTAATTAAAAACATTAATGATTTGAAATTGTGGAATCGGTTGTGGATTTGAGTTACGAGTGTTGTATATTTAATTGTTAGAGGTTTTGTCATTGGTCATCTGTGGAGGATGACATTGTTGTTGTTGAGTAGAATACATGTATGTGTTATATTTGTATATTTTCAATGTAATCAAGGGATTCGAGGTCTGTTTCCCACCGGATGAGGCAAGTAAAGCATGGCGCCTTGACAAAAGTTCTTTTCCCATCTAGTTTCCATCCGATAACGTGTGAATTGGGATCTGTTTCCTTCCAAGTAAGGCCGGTAAAGCGTGGCACCTTGATAGAGGTTCCCCTCCCTTCTGATTTGCACTCAGTAAAGTATGATATATGGGTCATTCCCGTCAGGATGAGGCCGGTAAAGCATGTTGTGTTATGTGAATTGTACCATTAGTCCTCCGTGTCTTGAGCCGGTAAAGAATGAAAGTATGTGATTTTTTTCATTATATACATTTGGGATATATATATATATATGTATATGTATATTGTTGTGGGTGTTCTATTGCCCTTGTACTTAAGGCCATCAATCAGGTTGGGTGTGTTAGTGGGTGTGTACGTATGGTAAGTTGGGATGTAAGACAAGAGAGTTGTTGGTGTATGTGAGCGTATTTTCAAAACTAAGTGTCGTTATGCAATTCTTTTGAAGAAAAAAAAAAAGTTAGAAAGAAAAGAAATGGTCTTATACCTTGGTGTGTTAAAGAGAATGATTTGGGAATAGGTACTTATGTAAGTATATTTTTGTTACAAAGCTGTCATATTACTTAAATAGTGTGATGTGGAGCATTTATGATAATAGCTATTTGTATGTTGTTATTATTGAGGATCATTTAGGATCTCTACTAGACTTTATATTCATTCCATGTTGTTCATCATTACAAATTAAGAAGTGGTTTAAGGTCGCAGGATCTTCTTTAATTGATGGCTAGGGGGCCTTATATTTGTTGGTGGTATGCCATTGTTGTAAAAGGGTTAAGCCCTTTCCTTTTATGTAATAATGTAAGCCTACGGGCATTTCATTTAAATGTAATTCATTTTGCATTCAATGCATATACGAATGAGAGAACTTTTCTGATGTCCTGAGTATATAACCTATTTTATTCTCCTCTTAATCGTGTTTAATGTATTTCGGGATTTCGAAACCAATTCATGTTCTCGTCGACTGCTTGAGTTCGTCGTACATTGTAAATTTCTTGTGTTTCTAAACTTGTTCTAGGAATTAAAATTTTCATGTTTCGGGTGTGGATGAGGGACAGAAGCGGAGGAAAATAGCTTAGGAAGCTTAGGATCTCTCGGGTGAGCAAACTGCAAGTCCAAGGGGGGGTGCAGCCGCACATGCAAAAAGGAAGTTGGGATAATGTTTGCATTCTGAGATAACTGTTTGTGCGGAAGACACGTGCAGAGAGACTGCCGCACATGCTGGAATGAATGCTGCATATGCAGTGAGGAAGCGAATTTTGTGAGTTTCATTATGAATTTACCGCACATACGGTCAAGGGACCCGCACGTGTGGGAAGGTACGCGCCGCACGTGCAGAAATAGTTGGGAGTTTGAAAATTTTCCCTTTCCTTCTCCTTGGGCTGAGTGTATCTCATTTCTATCATTTCTCTTTCTCTCTCTCTCTCTTTCTTTCTCTCTCTAAAACACATTTCTCTCCCTTCTCTTTTCATTCACACTCACCAAACTTTATTTAATCCTTGATTTCTCCAAATCAATTAGAGATTTGACCCTAGTGCCTCTATCAAATTTGGAAAGCTCATTAAAGGCCACATTTTGTGGGGTGGAGATCAAAATCTGACACTGTCAATTTTGGGGGTTTCTTCTCTTCTCTTCTCCATAACTTGAGGTAAGGAGTTTCTTTGAGTTATAAATATGATTTTGGCATGTCTCGGTCTATTTCTTTGATAAGATCATTAGATTATGAGTTGGGGTTGAGTGTGGGTTTTGAATGTGTTTAAAAAATAGTATTGTCTCCTCCTTCTCATGAATTTGATTTTAATTTATGAAATGTGTAACTCTTGGAAGTCCATTGATAACAATACCTTTTGAAAATGAAAGAAATTTATTTTGGGTAGAAACCTTAAATTTTTAGAAATTGGGGAAAATGTTGATTTTGAGGAAAACTTACGTGATCATATGAGAGTTTGTTGAGGAAAATGAGAAGAAATCATATGTTTGTTATATTGTTGAATCATCTATTTAATGGATGGACTTTTGTTGATAAATTTTTCGTGGATAGTATGTTGAGATACTTGGATCGTGGAAATTTGATAGTTATATAAATTGTGAATATGGAATTGTGTCATATGTCACATGTATGTGGATATTGGTTATTATTTGAGAAATTGAGAAATATTGAATATTGTATTTCACATTGGGCAAATCTTGATGAAGTTATATAATTACATTTCATTTCATTCATTTGCATAGCTTTTGAACATTGCTTGTTATGGCTATATTTGGAAATTGAGTTATTGTTTTGAGAAAACAATTGATGATCTTGAAATGTTTTGGGTATACACGTTGGTAAGTCTGGATAGAGGGTGCAGTTTGGTATTATTTAAGTTGGCTTGAGTGTCCAGGGTGAAAGACCGAAAACACGCACGGAGTAGGTACCATGTGCCTTCCATGTAAGAGCCATTGTGGGGAATTTGTAGTGCTTGATATGCCTACTTGCAGACACCAACCTAAGGATTACCCAAGTCGTATTTACCACCCCATATTTTATGTTTGAAATTCATAGAGAAAGAGTTTTTTTGAAGAGAACATTGCATGTGATTTTGGAGCACGGCATGACATTGCATGTGATTTTGGAGCACGGCATGACATTGCATCCATGTTATTAGATTACTTAAATATACTTTGTTGAGATCTACGTATTAAGGTTTGTACTCACTCTTAGTAGATTTATGCGGGAAAGGAGATGGTGATCCCGCCTAGCTGAAGGCGTGTGAAGTGTTTTGAGAGCACGATGCTCTTTTTCTTTGTTATTTATTTTTGACAAGCCAAGGGCTTTACATCTGCAGATTTTGGTAACCATCTTTAGTGTAATCGAGCCTAAGCCTTGGAACTTGTAGCCCATGGGGTATTCTTTTGTATTAACTGTCTCACATACTATGGATTCATGATTTAAGAAGATTGAATATGTATTGCATGTGGTATAACGGTTCCAGTTTAGAACCGACCCTTATCATATTCTTAGATCCAGGATCCGATACTCTTATTCGTTGTTTATGTTCCTTCTTGTCTTGTTGTTGTTGAGCTTGGAGTTATTAGTTTTATTTGAGACAAGTTGGGAGTTAGTATTGCAAAAAAGTTGTTGTCCAGTTTTCTTCTGGTTCGCTCGAGCAATTCTTTGGTCGCTCAAGTGGCTTTTAATATCTCTCAGTATTGTAAATGTTTTGGAATGGATAATATTCGCTTGAGCGGTCTTTTGTAGGTTTGAACTTCTGGGAAGGGTCATTGTGCACACGAGCATTGTTTTGGTCACTCGAGCGGTGTCACTTATTATGTCTGACGCTCGAGCAGTGGTTTGGTTGCTCAAGCGGTTTGTGCATATATCAATTCAGGAAAAAGAAGTTTTTGTCACTTTTTCACTTTCTTACTCCCTCTAAAACATCCCTAACCCTATTTTCTTCACTTTCTCTCTTTAGTTCCTGCTTAAAACCTCAAGTACTTCATAATCCATTGATTTCTTCACTATAGTTCCTTGGAGAAAAATGTAGAGCATGTCGAAAGCTTTGTTTTAATCAGAGAAGATCTTGTTTTAGGTGGGAGTGTAGTTATTACTAAGATATATTGAAATGTTGGAAATCTCTCTCTAAAAGTGTTTTTGAAAGAAAAGGGTGTGTGATTTGAAAATCATACATGTTTGATTTATGAAAGAAAAAAGGATTGATGTTGATTTTTTTTTAAAAAAAAAAAAAAAGACAAAATGAGTATGTATGTTGATGATGAAGGAGGAGTTGGATATGTGTTATTGCTCCCATTTTGAAATTTATGAGATTATATCTGTTATTAGAAAATTATCTATTGAGTAGAGATATCTGTTTTGGACTATCGGCGGAGGATAGTTTTGATTGTTGTAGAAATTGCATGAGAATTAGGTTGATTGAAACTAATTACTCATACATCTTGCATCGAACATTGTTTCATACTTAAATATTGAAAATGTATTGTTTTGAGAAAAAAAAGGGGTGTATACCTTGGTGACTCTGGTTAGGGGCTCTGGTTGTAGTTTATATTGTTGGCCTGTGTGTCCTTAGTGAAAGTCCAGAAACTTGTGCGGTTAGGTATCGATCCTTTCGGTTTATACTGGTAAAATGACATTGGTAGTGCTTGTATAGCCTACTAATAGACACGTACCTAAAAATTTTAGTGTTTTGTATTGACTGCCCTATTTTCCTAATGTGAAAGTATTGTTTATTAAATTGAATCACATATAAATGAGACTTGGTATAGTTTTGAAAGAGAAAGCGTAATGTTTTGGAAAAATGGTATTGCGTTGCATTCACCATATGATTTTGTTAAGTTTCATACATTGTGTTTCAGTATCTCTACTGGGCTTTGGCTCACCTTATGTGGAAAACAACTTTCAGGTGCTAATGATATGCCTCCACCAATGACTTAGCTTGGGAGGATCGTGAAGCTGACAGCTCATTTTTTTTTTTTGTTTCTTTTATTGTAAGTATCTTTTGTATAAGCCTCGGACTTTTTAACTGTTTTGGATTTGATTCACCTTGATGTAACCAAGCAATGTCTTGAAAAAGATACAGCAATTAGGGTATAAGCTTATTTGTATTCCTTTTTATTTTCAGCTTCACTCATACATGGTATATGCTACAGATTCATGATCTAAGATTTATGAATGTATACATGCATATGCTATCTTTTGTACGGTAAATGAATATAAATGAAAGTTTAATATTTTGCAAGTTTATGTTATTTTTTTATTTTTTTTTTATTTTTTTTTCTATTGAACATTACGAGACGGGTTGTTGTTATTATTTCAGGGCGTTACATGTGGACTCCCTTTTGTAAATCTCTCACATATTAAGAAATACAACCATAGATATTTGAATTGATTGGAGTTTATGATTAATCATCGATATAGAGCTAAGTCTAGATTATTATATGTTAATTATTTTGGGGATTTTACAACTTTTATTACTTATTGATGTTAATCTATATAGCATCCACATGTTATCAATGAAATTGAATTATAATAATGGATGTGGTAATATTATTCGAATAATAAAAAGTGGAGTGTGACAAAGAGTCACTTGGTCAATTTGCTTATGTAAATATTTTTTAAAGTGGTAAGCATGCACCATTAATAATTTTTTTCATAATAAAATATACATATTTAATAGCTTTGAAAAAATAGATTAAATGTAATATTGTTTTTATAGTGTTGTAATTATGGTCGTAACTTTGTTACGCTAGGAAAAGAAAAATTGTTAGGTACTTTTAAAGTAATGCTCTACGCCAATTGTCAATTAATACATATCATGATATCACAAAAGATTAAAAGTAAAAATTAAAAAAATAGTAGTGATATACAAACAAAAAATCAATACAAATATATATATATATATATTAACAATGATTTGGTTGGATTTTGATCTTTCACTTTATAATAAAAAGTCCATTGACATGTTTTTTATTATACAAATGACACCATCACATCATTTTAGGGTAAAATTTTACATAAAAAGTTTAGTGAAATAAAAATTTTTAACAAAAAATGGTTATAAGCAAAAAATAAATAATGGTCAATAGAGAGTAGATGGAGAAATGATACACAAAATATGAAATGCAAAAAGAAAAAATGGTGTACTTAAAGGATGAAAGAGTTTGTTTAAAGAATGCAAGAGACTAACTATAAACTAACCTCCAATTGTCTCATAAAAATAGAAAAAAAATAATGAGTTGCATCATAGCATGAATGTAATATTTATACGATGAGGAGGACGTAAATGAGTTGGAAAATTTGTAATATATACGGCTAAGGTTTTGGGTTATGTGACGGCTATTTTTGGGTGACCGCTCGAGCGGAGATTTGTAGCTCCCAATATCTCGCATGTTTGTAGGCGAGACTGCTCGAGCAAAGGATTGGTCGCTCGAGCATAGAATGTGAACTCCCGGTGTTTTCACCATAGCTCTGCAAACTTCTGAGACCTTGCGTTTACTGCTTGAGCGATAAAAGGTTTGCTCGAGTGGTCTCTCTATGTTTTGGTACTTCGCTCGAGCGAAGAAAAGTGCACTTGAGCAATCTGTTTAGGATTAGCCAGTATAAAAGCCACTTTTTGCTCATTTTCTCTCCCTCTCCTCTTCATGTTTGAAAACCGTAGCCACAAAACCTTTGATTTCACCTTATTATACCAAGGATCCATCTTAGATTATGCAAGATTAGTGAAGAAGGAGTGAGGATCTTCCTCTTGACCGATTGGATTGCGATTTCGTTGGAGTTCGTGCTTGGGCCTTCATTGTTTGCTCACCTTCTTGAGGTAGGGAGTTCTCTTAACTCAACCATTTATGATTTCATTCAATTTTGATGTATTATGAGAAGAATGAGTTGATTTGAGTTTGAAATCTTTGATTAAAAGATGTTCATATTTCAAAATTGGGGTTTCATCCAAACTTTTGAAAGATTTAGAATGTTTTGGTACATTGATGGTTAATACATGATGATTTGAGGATTTAACAAGAAAATGAGGAAAATCCCCAATTTTATTGAAAACCCCAGAATTGGGACTTTTAAATTAAAAGTGGGTTTGAGTTAATCAGTAAGGTAATGTTTTGCATGGGTTGATGGTTGGTAAAGAGTAGGATGTGGAGTCTTGAAAATGAGAATAGCTCATTAGATTTTATTTGTTGAACTTTTGTGCAATTAAAAAGAAATTTAGGATAAAGAGGAAGGTTTTGGAAACTCATGCATTGCATTGCATTGGATTTCCATGGTGTTGGATTAAATATTGGGTTATTCAAAGGTGTGTATGTGGTTTCAGAATGTGTTGTGTGTGTTAAGGTGCCCAATTTTCTTTCCATGCTCGGTGGCCAGAAAATGTGGGGATGTTATTGGTATTTTGGTAAAGGTGCCCAATTTTCCTTCCGTGCTAAGCGCCCGTACATGTGGGGGAAATTTTGAAATGATTGATTGGTGTCCAATTGCCCCTCCGTGCTTGGTGGCCAATAAACGTTGAGGTTTTCAAAAAGTAAGAGGTGCCCACTTGCCCTACTGTACTTGGTGGCCAGCAAATGTGGGAAGTATTTTGAGGTATCTTATGTGGAGATTGTCACAAACTGAAGGTCCTTGGTTATGATAATGGTTAATGAGTCAAGTCATTATGGGTTACAAACAATGTATTTCAGCATTTGTTTTCCAAACAGAGTTAAGTTGTTAGCATGGCATGACATTGCATAGCATATTCACATTGATCATACGCATATTAATCGTATTTGGTTATGTTAAGTATACTTCCCACTGGGTGTAAAAGCTCACTCTCTTTTTATGGGCTAGATATCCTAAAATTCCAGGTGATGAAGGTGACCTAATATATTGTTGGAAAGTGAATGGAGTTCAACATGGAGCACTAAAGCTTCTTCATGTTGTTTGTCTACAGCTTTTGAGCCTATTTGTCGAGTTAATATTTTATGTGTTAAAATCAAGGCCCTTGGACTTGAAAAGTGTAAGCCTTTATGGCAATTTGGATGTATCAAAATTTTCTTATATGTATGCCAATGTTTGTAAATCATTGTAAAGAATTTGAAGAGGAATCTATGAGAATGTGACGGATTTCAATTTATAAATTTACTCACTTTTATTTATTGTTCACATGAGTGTCTTGATATTGGATTATAATAACGGGTTGGTAATAAATGCTGTGGTATGATTATCGGGGCGTTACAGGTTAGAAGAAAGAATTGGTTAGAAAATGAGTGCACAAGTAACATCTTTTTCGTCTTTCCTTTTCTAAATCATAAATCATGGAATTATTATAGAAATAATAAATTATGATTTTTATTTTTTATTTTTAAACTAAAAAATTCAGAAATTTACTATGGGATATTGCAGCTCCAAATCAACCAAAACAATTTAATTATAGGAAAACAGCTGAATCAATTTTCCAAATTAATTATAGGGAAACAAAATCAACCAAACAAAACAATTTAAATAGATTTGAATTGGTTTTTGTTTAATTTAGTTTAAGGAATGAAGGATTTTAAGTAGAGATTTTAGAAGATGGACAAATAAATTGGAAGGTTAACAAACCGTGTTTTTATATTTGAATTTAGAAAATAATCATCTTTTAGGCAATGATCTTAGGAGATGGTCTTGAAGATTTTTATTTTATTTTTTTAATCCAAAAAATCCAAATTTATTATAGGGACACAAAATCAACCAAAGGAATGATTTTAGGTAAATTTTTTAGGAGATGGACAAATAAATTGGAAGGTCAATAAACCGTATTTCTATATTTGATTTTAGGAAATGATTATCATTTAGGCAATGATCTTAGGAGATGGGTTTGAAGATTTATTTATTTATTTAGTTTTTTTAATTTTAAAATTATGTGAGGCACATAATAACTTCAACTAATTCAAATAATCAAAATCAAATTAGTTCATTACAAAACACTACAAAGCCACATAATAACTAAGGTTCCTTGGATTCACAGCAAAACAACACGAAAATATTACAAGAATCTCATAATTAATCACCAAAAAATTTCATAACCATTTTCACTATAAATTTGACTATTACAAAACCCCATCATTGAAAATTAAAACTACAAATCTTAATAAGTAGGGTAAATTACATTGACTTCCATTGGGATTTGAAAAAAATACAACAAGCCTGACAATTTTAATATAATTACATTGACTTCCCTTTTAGTAAGATTAAAGAGACTGCAACTATTGCAAATGGAATGAAGACACAAAGATAAACAAAATATATATATATATATATTTCAGTGTAAAATAAATGACAACATCATTTTTTCATGCATTTGGCTAACGAAATTTTGATGAAAAAGGAGACTAGTGTTATATGAATTAAAATATTAAGGGAATCCAATATAATTATGTCAAACTTATAAAATTTACTATATATATTTTTTCAAATTTTTAGAAAAGTTAATGTAATTTACCCTAATAATTAAGGTGTATGTAATTTTCCCAATAAATTTGGGAATAAAGAATTCCCACTTTTTTCTAATAAATAATGGTATATGCATCAATTAGTGTACTAATTAATGTACCAATTGATGAGGTGACATAATTTAAGAGGTTTTTGGTATTGCTAATTTGTATAATAAGTGAAGTCAATAATAATGTCATAACTAGTGTTGGTACACTAGTTACTACACTAATTGGTGCATGTAGCACCACCGTTTTTTAATACCACTTATGTGTTGCAACTACCTGGAGCAAATGTGACCATTTAAATCTAGAGAGTCTAGCTCCCATTTGTGTTTAAAGTAGTGATGTCCTAACCCCTAAATTGATGGTAAAAATATTAAATTTAATGGTGATAGTATGCGATAATATCACCATGTAAAGAATAATTTTAATTTGTAATGAAGAGGGGGTAATCTCGCCACAAATTGACGTAATAAAAAATGTTATGATCAAGTCACAAACTTTTACAATATCAACCACAAGATTTTGGACATTTTATTTGTGACATTTTGTTTCAGGTGAATGCTTGAGCAGTGGAAATACTGCTTGAGCGGAGATCATGTGCTCCCAGTAGTTTGTTTTCTAGGGCTAAGGACCGTCTGAGCTAACAAATGGTCACTTGAGCAAAGATTAGGGGTTCCCAGTATATCGTTTTGCAGACAGAGATACTGAGCGGTGAAAAGACTGCTTGAGCAGTCTGCACAAATTCAGCATCATAAGAATCACTCTTTTTTTTTTTTTTTTTTTTTTTTTTTTTTTTTTTTTTCTTTTCTCTCGTCTTTCCTCTCTCACTATGTCTAGAAACCCTAGATTTCTCTCTCTGCATATCTCTCATTTCACTAGGTTTTAAGCCAAAATCATTTGCAAGAGGTGGAGTTTACATAAGGATCTTACTTGTTCGCTCAAGCGAAGATTAGGGAAGAGATACTTAGAGGTATCGTTCACCACTCGAGCAGTGAAAAGACTACTCAAGCGGTTTGCTCGAATTCAGCATCTTAAGAATCACTTTTTACCTTATTTCTTTAACTTTTCTTTTTCTCTCTTCTTTCCTCTATCACTAAGTCCAAAAACCCTAGATTTCTCTCTCTACATATCTCTCATTTCACTAGGTTTGAAGCAAAAATCACTTGCAAGAGGTGGAGTTTACATAAGGATCATACTTTCTACCAATTGGATTTTGATTGTACTAATGATTCTTCCAGTTTTCTTGTTCTTCCTTGAGGTAGGGTTATTTTAAACTTACTATCTCTTTATTTTGAGAAGGAAAAATGAAAAAGATGCTTCTTGTGCACTTCTTCTCTAACCAATCTTTCTCCTAACCCAAAACCTTAGTCGTATATATTACACCTTTGGATAGTCATTTACATCCTCCTCATCCTATAAATATTACATTCATGCTATGAAAAGGGGTAAAAGCCCCAAATTTGTTAAAACCCTAATTTTGATTTGGGAAAATATAATGCTTGGATGGAATTGGAATTCAAATCTTGAATTGTGTGGATAATTAAGTTTGGAATACATTATCAATGTGTTTTAAGTTGAGATTGTGAACTTGGAAATTGATAACCCATGTATTTTATTTTCACTATTCATCTCATGTTTTATTGAATACTTGATTATTTGGAATGTGGTAAAAAGTGAAGGTAAAAAGAGTGTGAATCTAGGTAGAGAATTTGTTTTGAGAATATTATGTTGTGTTGGTACCCGCTCAGGGAATTAAGGTGCCCAATTACTCTATCTTGAGCTTATCGCCAGACGAATATGTGAAAGAGTTTTTGGGTGCTCACTGGTCTTGCCATATAATAGTCAACAAAAGTGAAAAAACAAATGGTTTTGGGTGTCCACCACCTGCCGTATTAATAGTCGGGGAATGTGGGGAATAATTTTGGCTGTAAACCTATATGTATATTTAGTACAAGGCTCCTACGAGAGATTCATGGCATATTTAGCTCCTGTGTTAAGAAGGGTTTTCTTTTCCAAGGAATAGAAATGTAATTGTTGTTTTTTTTTACCTTTTTATTTGTGAACATGAACTCTAAAATTATATTTAAGTTATGATGACGCCACTTGGATATTCAAATGATTAGATATTCTGTTAAATGTATCTCTATTGAGCATATTGCTCATCCCTATCTAACATTTTCAAGAATTGGTGATGTACCACCATCTCAGTGAGATGAAGCATACTCTTTTGTTTAGGATTTGAGCGCCAAGGATCATGGATGTTTAAATGAGGAAGCTCCGAGCTTATTTGCTTAGGACCGTGAGTCCATTTTTGTTTGTAACAAGGCAATGCCTTGAATTATTGTAAGCGATTAAGGCGATTTATTTTGTCCTCTAGCTTATTGAACTTTGTTATAAATGGAAGTGTAATTAATATGTTGAACATGGAATTGTAAAGAAAATATCGTAGTTCAATGAAGAAGAGGATCTTTTAGAGTTAACTGTGTTTTGATTAATGTATTTGTATTATGTTACTTTTGGGGCATTGCAAATTGGTATCAGAGCTAACCAGGTTTGAATACCTTGAGCTTGTGAGACGTGGCTTTGCGACAATGGGTTTGTCATGGTAGGAAGGGACATTAGATTATTTGGTATGTTTTATGTGTTTACATGACTGTGGGTATGGGATCAAACTTCTACGATACAACTTGGATCCACTGCACTCATTGAAGTCTTTTTGGAAAGGCACCTAATCAATGTTTTTTCCACTTGGAAGTCCTTGAGCACCATGGGACATATTGATATCTTAGAAGGGTGGTTCGTATATGCTTTATGTGACTAAGTTTTTAAGTGGTTTGCCTTTTGCGGAAATAGATACATATATAGGCATGAGTACAAACCGTGTGTGGCATATGACATCTCGAGTGGAGTATCTAAGTGTCGAAAGTGAGCCTTGAATTTGATTTTTTTTACCTCTATTTCTTATAGGATGTTTGGGCGCGTTAGAGGCCATGGCAAACCTCATTGGGAAGGTCAAAATATTCTGGCCCAACCAGAGATCCCTTCATAAGAAGAAGGAGTGAGTCAAAACAATGTGGCTGCTCCACTGGCTCCAGATGCAATAGGGGCTTTAGCTCAGGAAATGGTAGGGGCTCTTAGAGAGTCCATAGATATATTGAAAGTTGAGTAACTAATTAGAACTGTTGAAGGGGAGACTAGAACTTCTTTCCTGAAAAAGGAATTCTTTCATTCAAACCGCCACCGAGTTCAGTAGCAGGCCTGACCCTATGAAATCAGATGAATGGTTAGAACAAATCGTCAAATCTTTTGAGTTTTTGGACATTCGTGAAGGTGAGTTATAGGTGGCACTAGCAACCTATCAACTGAAAGGAGAGGCCAAACAATGGTGGAAATATGCCAAGAACCATGTTGACCACACTTGAGAGGCATTCACACGCCTTTTCCAAGCGAAGTTCCTCCCTCCCACTACTAGGAAACGATTGAGGAGCTAGTTTGAAGAGCTATTGCAGCTCGACACCCCTATGGTCAAATTTGAAGCCATATTTACTAGTCTTTCCCACTTTTACCTGAACTCATGGCAACCGAAGAGCGCCGATGTTCACAATTCGAGAAGTGATTGAAACCAAAAATCTTGATGAAGGTGGTTGGTAATATGATTCACGATTATGGCGGGTTAGTGGAGACCGCGACACAGGTAGAAATCATAGTAGAGGCAGAAGAGGCAAGGTAAAAGTGGAAGAGGACAGGATGCTCGAAATCACAAGGTGATTTGAGATCTTCTAAGAAGTCTAACAGTTCATCATCATCATTTCAATCACCACCACAATAGACCAAGGCTTCTAGTTCTATGATAAGTGGAAGTTCAGAGAACACGGGTCAAATTTGTGGTGCATGTTACCGATGTGGCCAGCTGGGTCATAAAGCTTCAGAGTGTGGATAGAAGAGTGGGCCACAGTTTCAATCTACTTGTTCTCAGGGCCAGCCTCAAAATAGAGGTTAGGCTCCATCGTGTTACCAGTGTGGTCAATCAGGACATTTAAAGAAGTTTTCTCCACAGAGAGCAGGGTTAGCCAGTGTGTCGGGGTCTCGTCAGTTAGGAGGTTTTCAGACGAGTTAGGGGCAGAGACAATCTCATCAACCAGCCTAGTTGGGTCAAGCGCCCAGGGTAGTACACAGGACCACATCTACACAATCCGTACAGCAGGCCTATGTTCCGAGAGACGATCTAAGAGAGCAGAGGTTACAGGGAATGATGTATGCTGTCACCATATCAGAGCAATCTTCAGAACCATCTGTTGTGAGGGGTACTTATCTTATTTTTAATAATTGGGCCAGTGTGTTGATAGATATCGGGGCATCCCACTCATTCATATCATCCACATTTGCATCCTAATTGGCGTTAGAAAGTAAGCAACTAGAGTCTTCGCTTGTGGTAGAGTCACCCGTTGGGGGTAAGATTGCTTTGAATCGGGGATGCTGCAACTGTGTAATTAAGGTAGCCGATCATTGACTTCTATTCAGCTTTGTGTTGTTAGATATGTCTGGTTTTAATGTCGTTCTCGGCATGGATTGGTTGTCCTACTATTGTGCCATCATAGACTGCTACCATAGGAGAGTTATTATGTGTACGTTGGATGGGGATTGCTTCTCTTTTCTGGGGGATAGAACCAACGAATTGTTGCCGCCATTATATGACCCACATGGCCGAGGCGAACTTAACTCTCTCTTGATAACCTTCTTAGATGATAGAAGTGGTAGGGTTCGAGATGCATTTCCTAGAGTGGTTTGTGAATATTCACCGTATAGATTTGCACCAGCTAAGTTAGTTATCCTGAAAGAACAATTACAAGAGTTGCTAGATAAGGGCTTCATATGCCCTAGTACTTCACCATGGGGAGCACTGGCCCTATTTGCTAAAAAGAAATATGGTTCGTTGAGATTGTGAATAGATTATCACAAATTGAATCAAGTTACGGTCAAGAATAAGTATCCCTTGCCTAGAATAGTTGACCTCTTTGACCAACTGAAGGGTTCGCATTATTTTTCGAAAATAGATTTAAGGTCGGATTATCATCAACTACAAGTTAGGGATGAGGCTATTCCTAAGATGGCATTTCATACGAGATACGATCATTATGAGTTTCTAGTTATGCCATTTGGTTTAACCAATGCAACTGCTATAGTCATGGATTTGATGAACCAAATCTTCCGAGAGTTTCTTAATAAATTTGTAGTTGTCTTTGTAGACAACATTCTCATCTACTCGCCTTTGAGGAAGAGCACAAGGGGCACCTCCACATTGTCCTACAACTCCTTAGGGAACATTGTTTGTATGCAAAGTTTGAAAAGTGTGAGTTTTGGCTATCAGAAGTGAAGTTTTTGGGCCATGTAGTTTCCGGGGATGGGGTTACAGTGTATTCTTCAAAAATCGAAGCTGTACAGAATTGGGATCAACCTAAAAATGCCTTTCAATAGTTTCTTGGTTTTAGCTGGTTACTACCGTCGCTTTGTAAGGAATTTCTCTTCTATAGCATCACTTTTGACTAGGTTCACTCGTAAGGGAGTAAAATTTGTTTGGAGCAAAGCTTGTGAGAAATCCTTTCAGGAACTAAAGCTTATGTTGACTACTGCTTCTATACTCATTATATTGGAATGTGGCTTAGGGTATACAGTGTATTGTGATGCTTCAAGGGAAGGGTTGGGGTGTGTGTTGATGTAAGAGGGTAGGGTGGTAGCATATGATTCGTGATAATCAAAAACTCATGAGAGAAATCACCCAAGCCATGACCTAGAGCTTGCCGCTATCATATTTGCCTTGAAATTATGGAGGCATTATTTATATGGAAAAAAATTTGAAGTATTCTCCTATCATAAGAGTCTTAAGTACCTATTTTCTCAAAAAGATTTGAACTTGTGTCAATGGAGATGCATAATTTATGGAGGATTACGACTTTGAATTACACTATCATCTCGGAAGGGCCAATGTTGTGGCTGATGCTTTGAGTAGAAAACTTGTAAGTGCCATAGCTAGGCTAGCAACGAGGGAATAGAAGATGATGAGGGATATTAGTGAATGTGACTTACAATTTTGCGAGTCCTTTGAGCAGGCCACTTCATTCACCATTGTTGCATAACCTACCCTGAGTACACGAGTAGTGGAAGCACAATGGGGTGATCCAGAAGTGGGGACTATTTGAGAGATAATCTCTAAGGGAAAGGAAGAGAAGGGTTTGAATGTTTATGTTGATGCGAGTGTTCGTTATTTTGACCGATTGTTTATGCCTAAATCTATTAGAGATGAAGTTCTTCAAGAATTCCACCACTCTCACCTTGTGGTGCATCCGAGAGGCACCAAAATGTACTGTGAGCTTAGCCGTCAGTTTTGGTGAAGGGGTATGAAGAAGGATGTAGCATAGTTTGTATCTAAGTGCCTAACATGTCAACAAGTCAAGGCTGAACATCAAAAGTATGCGGGATTATTACAATCTCTTCCAATTACCAAGTGGAAGTGGGAACATGTTACAGGTCTTCCAAGAACTCAAAGGGGGTAATGATGCAATAGGGGTAATTGTAGACTGACTAACCAAATCAACCCATTTTCTTGCCATGAGTGTGGGGGATTCTATTAAGTTTTTGGCCAAACTTTACATCCGTGAAATTATTCGACTCCATGGGGTTTTGGTGAGCATAGTGTCTCGTTTCACTGCCAAGTTGTAGCAGAGTCTTCAGAGTGCCTTGGGTACCCAACTGAGTTTTAGTACTACCTATCAGCCTTAAACTGATGGACAATCCGAGCACACAACACAAATTCTAGAAGACATGTTGAGAGTGTGTGCGTTAGACTTCAAACGGACTTGGGAGAAACACTTGCCATTAGTTGAGTATGCTTACAACAATAGTTACCAGGCCAGTATTGAGATGGTGCCCTTCGAAGCTCTTTATGGATGCCCTTGTAGATCACATATTTGTTGGGTTGAAGTAGGGATTCACCTATGCTTGGGCCCGAGTTGGTCCGCGAGACCACCGAGAAAGTAACTCTTCATTGAAGAGATTAGTCACGACTCAAAGCCGTCAGAAAAGTTATGCCGATCGAAGACGAAGGCCATTGTCCTTTGAAGTAGGAGACCATGTGTTTCTAAAGATCTCGCCTAGGAGAGGGTTGATGAGGTTTGGTAGAAGCAGAAAATTATCTCCTCTATTTATTGGCCCTTTTGACATCATAAAGCGGATAGGAGAAGTCGCGTATCGTCTTGCCTTACCACCACAACTCTTAGGAGTGCACAACGTATTTCATGTATCAATGCTTCGTAAGTATGAACCCAATCCTTCTTACATCTTAGATTGGACAAATATCGAAGTTGATGAGGATACGTCATATGACGAAAGACCGATTCAGGTCCTAAACACCTAGGAGCAAGTATTGAGGGGTAAGACCATTCCATTAGTCAAAGCGTCATGGCGTCATCACAGTGTTGAGGAAGCCACTTGGGAGTGTGAAGCCGAGGTCCACGAGAAATACCCAGATTTATTCCAAAATATGTGATGTATCCACTCGTATATTTTTTTATTATTTATTGATATGTGGTAAACTGAGCTCAAACCATATTTTCTCACTCTTTTCCTCGTTTGCTTCTAGAAATGGTTTGTTGTTCATTTGGGGATTGTTGAAAACTGATGATTATTACGTTGTTATCATTTTATTGATGTTTTGTTGAGAATCAACGTTATTTCTGGTGAAATCCCCTAAGGGGAGAGATTGTGACATTTCGTTTCAAGTGACCGCTCGAGTGGTGGAAATGCTACTTGAGCGGAGATCATGTGCTCCCAATAGTTTGTTTTGTAGGCCTAAGGACCGCTCGAGCAAACAAGTGGTCGCTCAGGAGAAGATTAGGGGCTCCCAGTATCTCATTTTGCAAACAGAGATATTGAGAGATATCGTTCATTGCTTAAGCAATGAAAGGACCGCTCAAGTGGTCTGCACAAATTTATCATCTTTAAAACCACTTTTTATATCATTTCTTACAATTTTCCTTTTCCCTCTTTCTTTCTCTCTCACAAAGTTCGCAAACCCTAGATTTCTCTCTCTACATATCTTTCATTTCACTAAGTTTCAAGCAAAAATCACTTGCAAGAGGTGGAGTCTACATATGGATCTTGCTTGGATTTTGATTCTACGAAGGATTCTTCTAGTTTTCTTGCTCTTCCTTGAGATAGGGTTACTTTTAACTTAGTATCTCTTTATTTTGAGGATGATTATGTGGTATTATGGTGACTATGATACTTTATTTTGATGATTGAGCAAAAGTTAAGTTTATGTTTAACATAAGGGAATTTTAACCAACATCTATTAAAATTTCAAATAAATTCTTATAGATTATGAGTATTGGTGTTGACAAGTATCACATATATGAAGAGGGGGTAAAAGCCCCAAATTTGTTAAAACCCTAGTTTTGATTTGGAAACATATGATGCTTAGATGGAATTGGAATTCAAATCTTGAATTGTGTAGATAATTAGAGTTTGGAATACATTATTAATGTGTTTTGAGTTGAGATTATGGACTTGGAAATTGATAACCCATGTATTCTATTGTCACTATTCATCTAATGCTTTATTCAATACTTGATTATTTGGAATGTGGTAAAAATGGGAGGTAAATAGAGTGTGAATCTGGGTAAAGAATCGATTTTGAGAATAATGTGTTGTGTTGCGTTGGTACCCGCATGGGGGAATTAAGGTGCCAAATTGCCCTGCCTTGTGCTTATCGCTAGATGAATGTGGGAAATTTTTTTGGGTGTCCATTGGTCTTGCTGTATAATAGTCGGCAAAAGTGAAATGACTGATGGTTTTGGGTGTCCACCACCTGCCATATTAGTAGTCGGCAAATGTGGGGAATAGTTTTGGTTGTAAACCTATATGTATATTTATTACAGGGCTCCTACGAGAGATTCATGACATATTTACCTCATGTGTTGAGAAGGGTTTTCTTTTCCATGGAACATAAATGTAATTGTTATTTTTTTAACCGTTTTATTTGTGAACATGCACTCTAAAATTATATTTGAGTTATGATGATGTCACTTGGATGTTCAAATGATTAGATATTATGTTAAATGTATCTTCACTGGGCATATTGCTCATCCATATCTAACATTTTTAGGAATTGGTGATGTACCACCATCTCAGTGAGATGAAGCATACTCCTTTGTTTTGGATTGGAGCAGCGAGGCTCATGGATGTTTAAATGTGGAAGCTCAGAGCTTATTTGCTTAGACGGTGAGTCCATTTTTGTTTGTCACAAGGCAATGCCTTGAATTGTTGTAAGCCATTAGTGTGATTTATTTTGTCCTCTACCTTATTGAACTTTGTTATAAATGGAAGTGTAATTAATGTGTTGAACATGGAATTGTAAAGTAAAAATCGTAGTTCAATGAGGAATTGGATCTTTTGGAGTTAACTGTGTTTTGATTAATGTATTTGTATTATGTTAATTTGGGGGCGTTACAGTATACATGATTCAGTTTACGTTGTAATAAGGATCCTTGTGAGTTCTGCATATTATTTGTTTTCTAGTGTTCATTACCATATTTTCTTCCATGATAAATATTTGCTCTGTTATATGCCATTTTTTATTGTTCCTTATGTTGTAAAGTTGATTGCTCCTGTAGAATACATATGGCATCATTCAAGGATGAATATTTGTATGTTGAAATTGCAAAGAAGATATGTAAAATGAATTTGGTGTATTAAAGCATTTGTATGGTCTATTATCACTATTATTTACTCTGTACATAAAATCAAGTTTTGGAATAACTTGAGAAATTTGTGACAACGTAATGGATCAAAAAATTGTGAACTTGTGTTTCTATTACTATAGTACTTAAAATAAACTACAAGGGAACTGAGAACAACTCTAGGTCATTGAATTATTTGAAATTTTTGGGTAAGGAGGTGAACATATTGCATAAAAGCACTGGTTTGCTCTTTGCTATTTTACTTTGTATGCTTCACAAATAAATAGGTTGTGTTCTGTTTAGAACCAGTTATATTATTTGGCCACTTGTTATTTTCTTAAATTTATCAATTTCTTTTATATTGTGCTCATATTACTGGGCAAGTTTCACCCATCTAGTTGACCACTAGTGATTTTTTTTTTTTTTTTTATATAAAAAATATACATATTCTACGGCATGCGAAAAATGCTGTTAAAAGGCTTTTAACGACATACAATGGAATGCTATTGAAGTGAATGTCATAACATGGCTTTACATCGCGCGTTGTAGAATCATATCACCGCATACAAGATCCGTTGTTAAAATATTTTTAACGACATGCTATTATTGTCGTTGAAGTGAATGACTTTCCATGGCATGTCATAATATGGCTTTATATTGTGCATTGTAGAAACATATTGTGACACCCCAAAAATTTGGAACGCTAGAGAATATGTTAACAAATAAATATAGGGTTTTTCTAAGGTTACAAGTCTAGGAAATGTTACTAATGAGTCCTTTCGTTAATAACCAAATAAGATCTCAGGAAAGTTCGGAGGAGTCAATATAACCTCCCTTCAAAGTCCATTCTCCTTATACAGCAAAGCTACATTTTTGACAGATCTAAGAGTTTTAACACTTACAATCCCAAAACATGATTACTAATTCCTAATTCTTCTAGGATAGCCATAAATCTGCATAAATTTCATCAACATCTGGCATTAAATGCCATGAGTTTGGAATGCCCAATAAACGCATACACACCTGCCTCTTTTTTTGAATCCAATACACAATCTCAATTATAACACATAAGTAATGAAGCATGATATTCAAGTCAATAACAAAGGATTACAAGGTTAGATATTAGTAATCTAGAAATCCCCCAAAGAGATTTCATTCTGCCAACAACAAGAATTGGATTTGGATTATTCGATATGCTTCCTCTTAATTCATAAATATTCAAAACTTAAAACTTCATACATACAATCTTATATACATACGTACACCATATCCAGTTAACTCCTTATACATGATATCCATTCAAAACAGGTCTTCTCAAATAACAAAACAAAATAACGTAAAATAGAAGGGTTGACAAAGCTAGACTCCTCTCGAGTCCAAGCACGCTTCCATTATGGAGGCACTTCAAAAAGCAGGGGTAGACTTCATGGCTGCCTTAGACTTGACATTCCACTTTAAATTCACTATTGAAGTTATGTCGGATACTTAACCCATCTCAAAGACTTTGTATAGAATGTCAACTGCTAAAATAAAAGAATTGAAGGTTCAGTTACAAGATTTGCTAGGTAAGGGTTTCATCCGACCGAGTACTTCACCATGGGGTGTGCCAGTCCTATTTGTAAAGAAGAAAGACGGAACTCTTCGCTTATGTATCGATTACTTGGAATTGAATAAGGTAACGATTAAAAACAAATACCCTTCGCCTTGTATCGGTGACTTGTTTGATCAGTTACAAGGTTCATAAGTGTTTTCAAAGATTGATTTGAGATCCGAGTACCATCAACTAAAGGTGAAAGTTGAAGACGTTGAGAAAACTGCATTCCGAACAAGGTACAAAAACTATGAATTTTTAGTTATATCATTTGGAGTAACGAATGCACCCGCAGGTTTTATGGACCTCATGAATCGAATCTTTAAACGTTATCTTGATGAATGTGTGGTTGTATTTATTGATGATATTCTGATTTACTTGAAAAGTAGAGAAGAACATGAACAACATATGAGAATTATTCTTCAAACACTTAGAGAGAAGAAACTGTATGCAAAATTGAAGAAATGTGAATTCCGGTTAGATGAAGTGGTATTTCTAAGGCATGTGAGTAACAAATGGGATTTCAATGGATTCGCAAAAGGTTGAGGCAATTATGAACTGGCCTACATCGACAAATGTAATGGAAGTCCAAAGCTTCATGGGATTAGCTAGGTATCACAACAGGTTTGTGAAAGACTTCTGAAAGATAGTTATACCGCTTACCTAACTTACTCGAAAAGGGGAGCCGTTTGAATGGACCAATGAAAGAGTATCTGCTTTTCAAGACCTGAAAACAAGGCTAACCATGACACCAATTTTGAACTTACCATTAGGTACGAATGGTTTTGTGATTTATAGTGATACTTCTTATAAGGGTTTGGGTTGTATTTTGATGCAGGACGAAAGAGTGATAGCTTATACTTGTCGGTAACTGAAGCCTTATGAGAATAATTACCCCACTCATGACTTGAAGTTGGCCGCCATTGTATTTTCTTTGAAGATTTGGCGCCACTACCTTTATGGAGCAACATGTGAAGTCTACACTGACCATAAGAGTTAGAAATACTTCTTCACTCAGAAAGAGTTAAAGATACAACATAGGAAATGGTTGGAACTGATTAAAGACTATGACTTTCAGATGCAGTATCATCTGGGCAAAGCCAATACTATAGCTGATGCTCCAAGTAGGAAATCAACGGCAAACTTGGCATGTTTGCTTATTAAATAGAGAGAATTATTGAAAGACTTCGAAAGATCCGAGATTGAAGTGATGTTCCATGAACAATGCGGAATGTTAGCCGCCAATTCAGCTCAACCAACAATCATTAATTAGATAAAGTAAACACAAAGGGATGATGAATTCCTTAAGAAGACATGTGATGAGATAGAATCAAAACCAATACCGGGGTTCAGTGTTCAGAACCAAGTGTCTTGAAATTTCAGGGGAGACTGTGTGTTCCAAATATTTTTTATTTGAAGAAAAGGATCTTAGAAAAAGCTTACAAATCCAAGTTTGCAATGCACTCGTGCAACAATAAAATGTATCGAGATTTGAAGCAAAGTTACAAGTGACCTAACATAAAAAAGGAAATTACAACATATGTATCCAGATGCCTTCAGTGTTAGCAAGTCAAAGCTGAACATCAAAGGTAGGTGGGGTTACTTCAATCTCTCTCTATTCTGGAATGGAAATAGGAGCACATAACTATGGACGTCATTGTTGGTCTACCTCAAACACCTAAAGGATTGAATTCTATTTGGGTTATTGTGGATAGGTTAACTAAATCTACACATTTTCTACCTGTGAAAACTATCTATGATGCTTATAGACTTGCTACCATTTACATCGATGAGATTGTTCGTTTGCATAGACTTTCGGTATCCATTGTTTCAGATAGGAACCCAAAGTTTGTGTCTAGATTTTGGAAAAGTCTTCAAAGAGCAATGGGAACAGAATTAGTACTGCTTTCCATTCACAAACCGATGGGCAATCAAAAAGAATTATTAAGACTTTAGAGGATATGCTCCGAATGTGTGCTTTAGATTTTCAAGGAAGTTAGGAAACTTATTTGCCATTGGCAGAATTTGTGTACAGCAACAATTTCCGTTCCAGTATTGGCATGGCACCATGTGAAAATGTTGTATGGTAAAAAATGTAAATCTCCTATGTGTTGGACAGAAGTTTGGGGACACGATTTTGTTTGATCTTGAGATTGTGCAAACAACTGCCGAGAATATGAAGGCCTCTTTTGAGAATAAGCTATTTTAGTAACTTTTTAGCTTTTTACGAAAAGATGTGTAGAAAAGTAGAGAGAGTGATGTGACAACTTATAGTGACTTTTTTTTTTTTTGGCTAAAACATGTAGTTTCCAAATGAGGCCTAAGATCATTTATCAAAGGCGCAATACCCCACAAAGCCGAGAAAACAGTTATGTGGATTAGAGAAGAAGGGCTTTAGAATATGATGTTGGCGATCATGTGTTAATTCGAGTGATTCTAATGAAAGGTCAGCCAAGATTTGGGAAAAAGGGCAAGTTATCACCTCGATATATTGGGCCGTTTTCAGATTCTGGAGAAGCTTGGTCGAATTGCATACCGAATTGCTTTGTTGCTCGGAATGGAACAAATACATAATGTGTTTCATGTGTCAATATTGAAGGGTTATCTCTGAGATCCGTTCCACGTCATTGATTATCACTGGATAGCTCTCGACGATAATATGGAGTATGAAGAGAAATCGATTCAAATCATCAACCGGCAAGTGAAACAGTTGAGGAATAGAGAGATTCCTAAGGTTAAGGTAGAATGGAAGGAACACTACGAAAAACAAGCCACGTGGGAAAGAGAAGATGAAATGAGGCAAAGGTATCCCGAGTTATTTTTGATACAAGGTAACGCAAGTTCGGAGGACCAAACTTCTTAAGAGAGGGAGACTGTGACAACCCCATCACGTAATATGATTCATTTATTTAATTCTGAGTGTTACTTATGTGTATTTATGTGTGTATCTGTTTATTGTTGGAATATCTATTGTGAACTCCACTTAAAATCTGAAATTGAAGGCCTTAATGACTTTAGAAACTGAAATCAATAAGTTTAATTAAGATCACATAATTTTTAGAGCCTATTATGAAGTTCAATTAAAATTTGATTCAATTTAGAAATATTAAGTCTTGATTAATTAACTTAAGTTCTAATTAGTTAACTAAAACCTTGATTAAGGCCCTAAGCTAATCAACTTGTGTGTGTGTGTGTGTGTGTGTGTGTGTGTGTTAAGTGAGAGACTTAATGATTTTGAGCTCAAGAATATATGTTGGAGATTTCTAGAGAGAGAGAGAGAGAGAGTTCGCTTAGAGAGAGGCTTAAATTTGAGGAATTTGGCTTGAAGGTTGAAGAATTGGAAAGAGAGGCTTAAGAATTTGCTAGTATAAGCTCAATTGAAGACTTTAGGTAAGTGTTTGAACCTTAATTCAAGAATTTGAGTCATCTAGCATATGAATTCAAGAAGATTAATTGATTAAACACAATAATTGAGTTTAGATTGTTGAATTAGGAGCTAGAACATATATGCATGCATAATTATGTGAAGAATCATCAATTTGAGCATGATCTTGTTACCTATACTTGAATTGAGACTTGAATCATACATGCATCCATGAATTATGTGTTTTGAAGCTTAATTCAATGTATTGAAACTTGTAGAAGAAGAATTTGAGCTAAGTTTATACATACCTGAAGCTTTAAGCTTCAACTTTGTGAAATCATGAGGTTTTGAACTTGTAGTTTGAAAATTTGTTTTATATTCATGTTTTTGGAAGTGTATTCATAGTTAAGAACATGCCATGCAAGGCTTTACACTTTGAACTTGTGTTTTGAAGCTTAAATTTTGTTTTGGAAAACCTAGAATTCGACCACATCGCTCAAGTGAAGTAGTTATCTCTCAAGCGCACATCTCATTGTAGACCCCATTTTTGACCGCCCTTAAGACTTGGGCGCTATTGATGGCTTCCTTGGTGATGAAAGTTGTGCAGGCTATGCTATCCAAAGGTTCGATTTCTCAGGCAAGGAGAATCAAATTCCAACCTTACACCCCATTTTGGACCAAAGCTATTTTGAATGGTTTTTAGACCTTAAAACCCTTTCTTTCAAAATGTTTTTGAAAAGAAATTTCTACGATGTTCCGAGGCTCGCATTTTGTCAAATGTTGCACTTTTCGGTAAACTGAGCTAGGACAAAGTGGAAATTAATGAAAGAGAGGTGACATATTTGAAAAATCTTTCCAAACACCTTGTTTAGGGGCTGGAGTTGAAGAAAAGAGGAGAAGAGGGAAGAAACCTAGTTGAGGAAGAAGATGGGCATGAACCGTTAAGAGAGAGTCAAGCGGTCCTCGCTAAATCAGGCCTATCTGTCTATGCACTTGGACTTAAGCTATGAGGTTACCACCGTTGGAAAGAAGACTTCCGGGGCTTCATTTTTCACTCAAGAATCTCCTAAAGCCGAGTTCGGATGGGGGAGATATGATTGGTTGAAGTTGGGCATCATTCCGGTTAAGCTGAAAATGAGCAGTCTTCACTAAAAGAGGCATAACTGTTTTCACAGTTGGCATTTTGATGTGAGGTTTCCACCATTGGAAAGCTTACTTCCAGGGCTTTAATTTGGACACAAGAATGACCTGAAAAGGAGTTCATGTAAAGGAGTTATGCCAATTTGAAGTTGGGCCTAAAAAGCAGATTTTTGTGGCCGATCGGCCAAAAAAGTAGCAGATAAGTAGCAGATCGGCACAAAAAATGGCTGATCGGCCAAGAGTGATCCAAATTCATTTTTTTTGAAGATCTTTTCCCTCCAGCTATTCCACACAACCTCCAGCTGTCCCATATTTAGATATTTTTGACCTAAAGCTTTGCATTGCTATATATGAAGCTAAATATCTCATATTCAAAGACTTAGAACTTCTTAAGAAAGTTTGAGAACTTCTCTCACTAAAATCCCTCTCTCTCTACAATTTTCAAAGCAAAATCTCTGCCTCTCTCTCTAAAGCCTCTCTCTCTTGCCCTTTTGTGCATAGAAGTGCATAGAAATAGAGAAATACAACTAGTTTGCCTAGGCATCCTTCATCAAAGTTGCATATGTATGGGCTGAGGTCTCTTGGATCTGATTTTTGGGCTGTTGGAGGGTCATTTGAGCCAAGAAAGAGGCCATTTTGCTGCTGTGCTACAAGGGTAAGCACCTCTCCTCTTTTGTATTTGTTTTGCACACTTACTTCACCATCCTTTTTCCATTGTTTTGGGCTGTTTTTTGGGGTGGTGTTGAACTACAAAAACCTCTGTTTTTCCGCTGTTTTTCAGTCCTAAAAGTGTTGGTTTGTGCCTTGGTTGGCTAGGGGGTTGTCCTCTCTTTTGCTCCTTGGCTTGTAAGGCCTTGTGAGCTAACTTTCAAACTTTTCAAACAACTTCTTTTTGGCCTTACAACCACTGAAATCCAGAGGATTTTCAGTGGTAAAAACCCTATTTTGAGGGCCCAAATAGGAGAGGGTGGTCTCCTCTCCTCTTGTCTTGCTTGCTAATGTTGATGGCCAACCAAATGAGCATGTGTTTTTACTTCTTTGTGGCTTTGTTTAGGCTCATTTTTGTGACTTATCAGACCTGCCATAACTCTTTTTTTGGTTGTCTTGGTCACCTCTTGCATGCTTATTGCACTTGTAGTGTAAATCTTCTTTGCTAGTCATGTTAGCCTTACAAAGTAGCATGCTCTTGTGGTTTGAATTAGCTTATTTCAAGCATGTTTTTGGTATTATTTTGGCATGTTATAACTTTGATCTTGATTGGTGGACTCACTCCTTGCATGGTTTATACACTTGTAGTGTATTTCTCACAAACTAGTCTTGTATGCTTCATGAAGTAGCATGCCTTTCTAGCATGATTTGATTCTATTTCAGCATGTTTTTGGTGATGTTTTTCCATGTCATACCTCTGTTAAGGTTTGGTTTGGTTGGCCCTTGCATGCTCCATGCACTTGTAGTGCAATTCCATGAATTAGCCTAATGTGTATCATGCTTTTACATGTCATTCTAGCATGATTTTGGCTTAACTCTAAGAAGCTTTTGGTCATGTTTTAGCATTCTTAAGCTTTTATTTTTGTTGTTTTGGCCATGCATGCCATGATTTGTATAGCTATGGTTAATCCTTGCTTGTTAGCTTTGTGCATCAAGTCCACTAGCATGCATTGCTTGACCTATTTGAATGATTTAACATCATTTATTATATGATTTCAGAGCATGTTTCATTTCCATGCACTCACATCTTTCACTTTTTCAATGCGTTGAAGGGTTGGTCTTTTATGCCTTGAACATGAGCCTTTGCGTATGCCTTCATGCCTAAGCTTGCGAGCTATCATTTCAATGTGTATTTAGGGCTATTTTGCCATGATATAACTCTGATTTTTGTTGGCGAAGCCATCTCATGCTTGGTCTTGATAGGTGTAGTGTAATCCACCTTATTTGCCTTGCATCCATCATGCCTTATTCCCTTCATGCTAGCATATTTTGGCTTCCTTCCATACATATTTTAGACTCATTTTAACATGTTTTAGGACTGTTTTGGGTTGCCCTTGCCATATGCTTCATGTTTTGCATAGTTGTAGTGCAAGTGCCTTGCTAGCCTTAAGCTTTGGGCACCATAGCATGCTTTATTTGTATCATGTACATGATTTGGCATCATTCCACATGACATTTTAGAGCATGTAGCATTGCCATGTTCCCACTTCATTCACCCTTTGAGTGCCACTAAGGGTTGTGCAATTGTTACCTTGTTTGTGGCATAGTGTGTATGCATGCATGCCTAGGCATTTGTGCCTCAATCTTAGCATATTTTGGTCTTTGTTTAGACCTATTTGAACTCTGTCCATGATTGGTTCATGCCTTTGTACCATGTATTGCATGTCTCCTTTGTAGTCCTCTTTGGTAGCTTTATGCTTTAAGGACCCTAGCATGCCATATTTGTATTGATTGAATGATTTGGCATCATTTCATACCTTATTTCAGTGCTTATAGTGTTGCTACACTTACATTTGTCACTCCTTGAGCACTTTTGAGAGTTATGCTTTTATGCTTAGTTGGTGGGCTAGAGCATGTGCATGCATTGTTTTGCATTTCATGCCATCATTTCAACATTTTGGCCACTGATTTGGGTATGTTTGAGGTCTGTCCATTTTAGTTTAAGTCCATTTTGCATGTTGTTGCATGCTTGTCACATTGCATGTTGTTGCATGCTAGTTGCATTGCATGACAATGTTGCATACTTCTTACATGCCATGTTGTTTGCATGCTTGTTATTTGCATTGTGTTTGGCATACCTTGCATTGCATTGTGTTTGGTTTGGGTGTCAAGCCAAACACGAGGAACGAGGGACGTTTCATACTTGAAGTGATGAAATGTGCCTCAATCCTCGATCGCCGACACTCTTGATCAAACTTGATAGAGTTTAAGGCATTTGTATGTTTTTGTGCATTCATGTGATATTGATTTGTGTAACTTGGTCTCTTTGGCCATCATGCATCGAAATGCGTGATTGATGGCTTGAGAGCTGAGCACTACACACCTTTGAGCCTTAGACATGATAAGGGGTGTAGTAGCACACACATTTTCTTGCAAATACATTGCCATGCCTCTGTTTGTGCTCTATTGCAGCAAAAAGGAGAGTTTGTAGGAAGAGATGGCCGATTGGTTATAAATATTTGGCCGATAGACTCAAAATTGGTCGATAAGCATTATCCTCTGGCCGATGGCCATACCTCTTGGCCGATGACCTCTCAGGATATCCATGAGGTGGATCACAAGTGTTTTGGAGATTGGCACAGTTTTTAGAAGTCTAAAATAGTGCAAACAGAGGCAACATGAGGCATGGTAATGGATTTCCGGGAAGACGCGACCGAGCATGCATCATTTATCATTCCGAGGCAGAGCTGTGGTAGCTTGATTCAGCTTCTTTCTTTTCTTACTTAGTTGGTTTTGTAACTTAATTAATTTGCTTAATTAGTTAAGGTTTTGTAATAATTAATTAGCGTAGCATAGCTAGCTAGTTGATTTATTCGGACCCTCCGTCAAGAGGGCCAACTTTTGTAATAAGTGTGCATGAGTATGTGAATGTCTTCCAACCCCACGTCTTTCTCCCTTTTACTTAACCGCTTACGATGGTTAGTTCTAGGTCATTTTTCAATTAGCATCCTTATGCTTGCATGTTTGCATACATTCATTCGTATTGCATGCACCGGGCTCGGCGCATCATACAAACTGCATTGTATTTCAATACCAATTTGAATACATGTTATCAAGTTACACCTCATATGTCATCTTAGAATAGCCGAGCCTATTTCTAGTTGCATTTTGCATGTGTTGCATTAGCCATCTTAACATAAACTAGGATTATTCATGATTTCTAACTAGTTGTTGTTTTGGCTCGGAGTACACTGTAAGTATTTATGCTTTAGCATCCTTGCACGAGTGTGAGTGTTGCCATGATAGCATGCTTGCCATGAGGCTATGTGCTTAAGTGTTTAATTGCATGAATGCCTGTGGATGAAGGTTGAATTGCATGAATTGGAACAATTCATTGAAATGCGAGTTTTAAGTCCACTTGAGGTGGCAAATCACGTTTTCTAAGGCCACTTGAGGTGGCAAATCCACGTCTTAGCCTACTTGCAAGTAGCACCTTCAAACCATTTTCAAACAAACAAACATGACATGTTTTGTTCTAACTTAGGCGATGTAGTCTATACTTATATGTTGTGCGCATCACGTAGTAATGATAGATTAATAAACCAGAATAAGAACGCATGTGTTTTCAAAAACAAAATATCATGTTAGTAAATGTCGATCCTTTGATCGGGGGAGTGGGGGTGCTCATTGCATGACCTTTCCCTCTCGTACCCAAGTTCCTGAGCTGAGACAACTTTGGTGATGACAGACACGTGGCCTTAGGCATGAGTCAGGGTGTAGACACCCCATTTTTGACCGTCCTCAAGACTTGGACGTCACCGTTGGAACACTCGGTGATCATTCTTGTTTGTGTTTGTTTGGAGTTCCCGGAGGTCTCGGCTACGCGCCTTGCCTCAGGATCTCCGAACTTGACCGTTTTGTGTCTGGTTTTGCACCAAACACTTGTGTTTTGCCTTGGAGGGGCAGGGAATGCCTTGTGAGGCATCCCCACACACCACCGGCAGTGGCTAGAGGCCACCGGCTGTTGTTTGTGTCCACCGGCAATGTATATTGCCGGCCGGCACTCTTTTTGGCCGACCGGCAGTCATTTTTGTCAAAATGACATTTTTGGCCAGCCGACTACTGTTCATCTGCTTTTTCAGATATATTAGGACAGCTGTTTGGCATTTTGTTCCCCTCCATACACGTGTATGGAGGGATGCTCTTCTTGTTAGCTTTCTTGACAAGCTTTACAAGATTGGTTGCCTATAAGAGGAGCCCTCCTCTCTTGGCATTAGGGTTAGAGATTTTAGAGAGGAAAACATTGCTAGAAGCTCTGGTTCTAGGGTTAGAACTCATATACATTCTATCTCTATCTATTCCTCTCTTGAGTGTTCTAGGTGCATTTGTTCATAGTATTGCATACAAACACCTACCATTACACCTTTCCTTGGCTTTTGAGGTTCTAAGGGATTATTTGCAGAGTTTTGGGGCTGGTTTAAGCTCAAGGAGGTAGCTGGTCCTCCCTTTGTGAAGAAGGTCAACAAGGGTAAGAAACTAGTCCTTTATTCCCCATTTTTGCATCCTATTTCTACCTATCTTAGAGCTATTTTTGTGTTTAGTGTATAACATAAAAAAGTTCTGTTTTTAAGCCCTCTTGATTGTTTGTTAGAGTGTTTTGTGGTTTGGATGTGTTTGACCACCTTTAGGCCTTGAAAGGCCCCATTTTTGTGCTATTTTGGTGAGTTTCGAGTCTTTGGTGTTTGGGCCTCTTCACCACTGAAATCTTGAGGGATTTCAGTGGTGGGGATGGTGCCTTGAAGTCTTCACAAGGAGAGGGCCACCCCCTCTCCTTGTTGTCCTTGAAAGGGACACTTTTTGGCCTCTAGAGGAAGCCTTTGTTTGAGTGTGTGTTGATCATGCCATGACTGTTTTTCATGCTTATATTGCCATAATATAACATGGTTTTAAGTTGGTTTTGGTACTCCATGCATGCTTAGCATAGTTGCCATGCAATGCCTCCTTGATCCCTTAACATGTCTTAGGTTGTGTGCCTTTGTTTTAACATGTTTTAAGCTTAGATTTGTGAAGCTTGTGTGCTTATTTTGCCATGTTTTAGGTCTGTCCATAAGTGTTTGGGTTGATCTTGGCATGCTTAGTATAGCTCATTTGTATTTGAGCTTATATGCTTCAAATATGAGAATGTGTAGCATGTGTTGCTTGCATCATTTTGGTGGTTTGGAACCACCTAACATGTTATTTCAGTCCCTTTGACATGCTCATATGCTTGCCTCGGATGCCTCTTTGTTGCCTTAAAAGCATGTGTTGTATGCCCTATGTTTTGACCATTGTGCATGCCTTTGGATTCAAACCATTTAGATGCCATCTAGTTGGCCTTTTGGGCTTAGTTTTAGGTGTTAAAACTCTGTTTTTGGTCGCCTAAGTCTTGCCATGTGTGATTGTACTAAGTATAGTCCATTACCTCTTTGGCGAGCCTTGAATGCTTGGGGCCATTGTTGCACGTTTAGCTCGCTTTGTTGCTTGGTTTGGCACCATGTTTTACATGATTTTCAGAGTTTATGATGCATGCTAATTGTCCATACTTAGCCTGTTTAAAGTGTGCTTTGGAGTTACTTGTTTAATGCCTAAGTGTTGGTCCGACTTACTTGCGTGTGTGCATGTGTGTTTAGCCTTCATTTTTGGGCATTTTGGCTACTGTTTTAGGCCTATTTAGAGCTGCCTAATCTAATTTAAGTCCATTCCTCCATGTGTTGTAGCATGCTTACTTTGTACGTTGTCACATACTTGGTCCCATTTGCATGATGTTGCATGCTATACATTGTTCTCAACATGTTGCTCTTTGCGTGTTTGATATGTTCACATGCTTAGGATTACCTCGCATGAACATGCATGCTTAGCCTCTTGAAGTGAGTGTGATAGAGGTTAAGTCCCCTTTATTGGGTCATTTGTATTGCATTTCATTTGACATGAAAGTTGCACACTCAGTTCTTTGGGCCATCATGCATGGAAATGCGTGATTGGTGGTCCGAGAATCGAGACACGTGCTCCTTCGAGTCACAAACATGATAGGGGGCATGATTGGTGCATACATTGTTTGAGTTGTATTGCCATGCAAGTTTTGCCCTCTGCTGCTGTGAGTTGCAGGTTCTGCAGGTATTTATTGCCGACCGGCAACATTTTGTGCCGGCCGGCAGTCAATCGATGGCCGGTGGATCTATTTTGTGCCGGTTACCACAATTCAGTGCCGGTGGTCATTCTACTTAGCCTGTGGGATCCCCCAGTATCCTGAGACGCATTCCTGAGACTTTGGCAGTCTTCAGAGGAGAAAAGCAGGGAAAACAGAGGCAGACTATGCATGGCAGTGCGATTCCGAGCAAATCCCGAGCATGCGCTGCATCTGACCCGCTTCCCGAGGGCTTTACTGTTTTAATTAGATTAATTAATTTGTTAATTTAATTGATCTGTAATATTTAATTAGCTTGCGTAGTTAATTAATTTGTATATTCTTTTGGTCCCTCCGGGCGAGGGCAAATCTGTAATAAGTGTGTGTGAGTGGTGTGTATGTCTTCCAACCTCCACTTCTTTCTCCCCTTTTATTTACCTGCTTACGATGGGTAGTATTAGGGCACGTTTAAATTAGCATACCTTATGCTATGCATGCGTGCATCCATGCATTTGTCTTGCATGCACCGGGCTCGGTACATCATACAAACTGCATTGTATTTTCAATTCCAAATTGAATACGTGATAATCGTAGCATTTCACATGCCATTTTAGGGTTAGCCGAGCCTACTCTAACTGCATCCTTGCATGTGTTGCATTAGCCACTTAACATGGACTAGGGCATGCATTTTTGCTAACTAGTTTATTGTTTTGGCACGGAGTACGATGTAAGTATTTATGCTTTAGCATATCGCATGCGTGTGAATGTTGCCATGACAGTATGCTTACCATGTGGCTAAGTGCTTATATGAGATAAACTGTTTGAACGCCTGTGGGTGAAGGTTGGATTGTTTGAGTTGGAAAAACTCGTTGAAATCCGTGTTTTAGCCTACTTGTGAGTAGCAAATTCCAAAGCGTTTTTTAAGACAAACGGATATGCAATGCTTGTTTCCAAATTAGGCAATCTAGTCTATACTTGTTTGCTGTGCGCATAACATAGTAATTCTAGGCTAATAACCGGAATAAGAACACATAACATTTTCAAAATCGGATATCATGGTTAGTAGAGGCTGGTCTTCGGACCGGGCGAAAGGGGGTGCTCATAGCTGACCTTCCCCGATCATACCCAAGCTCCCGAGCCAAGACGACTTTGGTGATGACGGACACGTGGCCTTCGGCACCAAGTCAGGGTTTCCTAAATTTCCCATTTTAAAAAATATTTAGGTGGCGACTCTGTATCTGGCAAAGTAGTCCATGTTTGGCACTTCTTTTCAAAATCTATTTTTTCTCAAAACGATTTGCCAGAGTTGGACTCTTTGGTTCAGATTAAGAACCGCAACAAACAAAAAAAGGGTAGTCCGAACTGTAACCCATGAGTTCCCACGCGGGACGTGTTACACAGGGTTTCCTAAATTTCCCAAAACAAAAATATTTAGGTGGCGACTCTGTATCGGCAAAGCAGTCTATGTTTGGCACTTCTTCATAAAAATCAGTTTTCCAAAACGATTTGCCGGATTTGGACTCTTTGGTGATTTATCAGTCTTGCATTGCACTTTGCGAGATTAGATTCAAAACCGTGACATTGAGTCCGAACTGTAGTAGCTAATGAACAAAACGGATTTCGCACCTTCGCGCGCGGAGCCGTGACGTTCGGGCGGTCTACACTCATGCATTCAGCATTTTTGCAGAGGCATTGCACATGGCTCCAGCGACCAAGTGACCGCTCAAGTGACCTTAGTATACTTTGAATATTGGCTCAAGCAACCTTCTAGCCTAGATTCAGACCATCCAGTACTTTTGCAGACCATGTGGTCTGCTCGAACGACTAAAAGTGTGCTCAAGCGAAGTGCCATGTTTCAACATATTTTGAAAAGTCACATTCTAACCACATTTGCCTTCTCATTCTTTTCTAAGCATTCTTAGGCATGAATTGAGCCTCCCAAATGAATTAATAAGTTAGAATGAGACTTAAAAGAATTGATTAAGTTAAAGAACGATCCGATTAAGCAATGTAACCCAATGTGTATATGTTTATGAATTGTGTAGGTTCATCCACGAAGACATGCCAGCAACCAAATCATTTTGAATAATATCTTAATAAAGACATTTTCAACTACATTATTTTCTAAATGTTTCCAATATGGTAAGCTTTTCTGGACTTATGATTTTATGATATCAATGAGCTTTATATCTGTCCGATCAACATAATATCTGTGAATGTGCTTGACGAGATACAAATGTAAATGATGGACCGAAGGCCATTCTGTATATTTCAAATAGACCGAAGGTCGTTCTGTATATTTGATAAGATGGACCTAAGGTCATTTTGAATATCTGATAAGTTTGAATATCTGTTATGAGTTGGCCAAATGGTCATTATACAGCTGTAAATGATTGGACCCAAGGCTATTCCGCCAAGTATGATCTGTCTGTTCTGAACTCCTAATATATGTTGGACTCGAAGTCTTTCCATTATGAAAAGAATTTGAATATGAAGTTGATTATGTTAAATGTTAAAACTCATTCATATAACGTCTTTACTCTGATGTTATTCACTGGACTTAGCTCACTCTGTTATATACATGTATGTGGTGAGCAGTGGGATGTCCAGCCTTAGTGAACTTATGAAAGACTACCTGAGTTTTTGTGAATTCAATTATGGAGTACCTCATGGAAGAGGTTTTTGTTTTTCTTTTGTTGGTCATGTTTGACCTATACATAAGCTTGTGGATTTGTAAGTTGATGACTAGTGAATGATCTTTGGACATGTATTATTTATTTGTATTTCTATGGATGTGGGTTATTAACGTATAAATGTTTTATTTATTCCATATATGCACAGCTCAATGGACAATTTTTATTATTCATCTTCCGCTTCTGACCCCATATATTAAATTATGACTTGATTTTCTGTCTGAGGTCGTAGGTTATTTCATGATTATTGGACAATTATGATCCAAACCTCTAGGGGCATGTTCGGGTCATGACATTAAACCACTAAGATTATATATTTGAATAAGAAAACAAAAGAGAGGGTTGTGTTGTGGCTTACACGAATGCTTATGTATGGGATGTCCGGGGCGTACCCGAGTGCGCTCAATAGTTTAGACTCCCGATCTTCGATCTAATTTAACGAGTGCAATGTGAAACATAAATGAGAGTCCAGATCAGGCAACTTTACAGAAAATCCATTTATTGCAAAATTTTCCAGAAATAGACTACATCACTAGATCTCAGAGTCGCCACCTAATCTTTTGAGAAAACAAGGAAACCCATGACTTATACCAAAGGCCACTGTTTATCATAACCAAAGATGCCTCGGTTTGGGACCTTAGGTATGATAGGGGAAGGTCATGAATGGAGCAACCTCGCTCACCTGATTAAAAGATTGGCCTCTACTAAACCATGATACCAGTTTTGTAGACAATATATGTTTATGTTCCGATTATTTATTAATGCTAAAATTATTATATGAAGCAATCAAGTACAGACTGTGTCATTCATTTTGGAACGTTTTGATCTTATGTATTTTGAAAGAGTTTTGAAATGTGTATAACTAAAGAGAAATTGGGCTCACAAGCATAAGAATCAATGCTATTCCAAATTGAGCGACACAACCTCCATCCACTGGCAATCATATAGATATATAGGTTAAGCATATTTGCAAATGGTAAGATGGTTAATATAGTAAGAAAAATCATTCATAGGTAGGATGCTAAAGTTGTAAATGCTTACTAGTATTTACTCACATCCGACTATGAAGATGAAACAAAAGTTAGTAAAATACACATGATCCTATATGCGAAATACTAATGCAATACATACACAAGAATGTAACTAGAGATTCGGCTACTAAATACATGATATGTGAATCATCACAAGCCATGATGTAGCGCACAAGATCACATAGGAAATGATAAATCCATACATGCAAATGAGTCGAATCTAGATATATGAAATATGAATGTAAGGCATGGATATGATAGAAAAAAAAACGTGACACTATCAACAGATGTAGAAAGCATGAAAATAAAATGAATACAAAGAAATGGTGGTTGGAAGCTATTACAACAGGCCTTTACGTTGGAACGGATAAAAGACGTAGGGTAGGAATTTATTACAACAATGAATTAAATAGAAAGAAGTGGGGTTGGAAGTTATTACTACAATAAATTAATTCAATCAACAGAAGTAGAATCTAACAAATCATGTAAAACAGAAAGAAAAGCTGTAACAGGAATTGTATATGCCCAAAAGTTCATCGCCAAAAATTGCTTTCTTTTACTCTATTTTGCCTAGAAAAAGTCATCTGGCCAAACCCTTTATCTGGCCAGCCGTATAGTAGATCTGAAAAACCCTATTTTTTAGTGTAACAAAACTAAAGCAGAACAAATAAAACATTTCTAAGGGATGCTCATCCTTTCTACTCCTTCCTATCATAAAGATATTCAAGGAAGTTGTAGATAAGTCTCATCCAACATTCAATCAACAGGAGATACTATGCAATATACCCAAAATCTATCAAATGGACAAAAGCTACTACGTACAAGAATTGAAGCTAAAAGAAATTCAAGCCAAAGAAATATATGGAAACCTGCATTCATCTCTTTGTGGATAAGAGTAAATTATTACCCAAATCTATGTCATTAATTGGAGAGAGCAGATTGCCACCGTTTCTAAGGGGAAACCCCATAAAACTAATGAAAGCTCTATGGGGCTTCTAAGAAAGTAGGGAGAAAGTATAAGAAAATATATACATCTCATTAAAAATAGTTGAAGATTCACCTTCTTTAGTCGTGGAATATGGATATAAAATCCATTCCCATGTTCAAAGTTCGTTGAGAAGAGAGTTTTCAACAATTTTTAATGAGGAAGCTCTTATAGCTTCAAAGAAAAATGAGAGGAAAAAAGAGATGACAAAGGATGATCCAATGGATCCTATGAAGCAACCACAAGTACTCATCAATATTGAGTATGGATTGAAGCACATGGATCAAAACACTTGGGTGATGAAAAAGAGTAAGAAAATGCATGAAAGTAAAAAGATTATACTATGTAACAATTTTGTTGTGGCATGGCTGAGCCATCCACATTCCAAATCTAAAATACATGAAAGTAAAGATAAACTATACTATCTACCAATTCTATAAGGGGTGGCTGAGACATCCACATCCCAAAGCTAAAAAGATTACAATGAAATAAAGAGAGAATATACTATAACTCTACAAGGGGTGGCTGAGCCATGCACATCCTAAGGAGGATCACATGCTTAGAACAACAAAGAAAACTATAGAAAAGAAGAGAAAGAAGAGAGAAGAAGATGAGAAAAGGTTAAACTCTTACCTTTTAGAGCAAGGAAAAGCTTTTGATTACCAAACTTGCTTCTAAATACCTTCAAGGTCCTTAGGTATGGGTTGAATAATTAGCAAAGAACCTCAAGATCAAGCTTTGATGGTGTTTTGGGTGGTGTATGTATGAAGATTGAGCTGGAAAGTTGGAAGGATGGAGGTTCAAAGGTGGTGTGATGCACAAGCTTTGGGAATTGCTCTCTATGCCTGAAGAAAATTTCGTAACCTCTTAAACTAAGGGGGAGAGACTGTATTTATAGACTTTTGGAGAGACATATATGAGATATTTGTGTGAAGCTTGTGCAAGAATCCAATTTTCCTAAAAAAATGCTCTATTTTCCAAACAAATCATTCGGCCGACACATTTTTCATCTGGCCAACCATTTTTCATCTGGCCAAATGAAAAAGTGTACAGGTAGACCAAATAGTGTACGACCATATTGTTTTGAGGGGGAAACAGGGCTTTTGCAGAGAATTGTCCTCTTTCTCTCTCATTTCTAACACTTGGATAGTTTAGTCAAAATAGGTGTATGGTTTGGATTCAAGTTTGTACCTGGCTTTCCTACCGAGGCATTCGTAAGATAAGACATTCACACTTTCATCATTAGGTCTTTGGAAGCAAGTGCCCAACTCTTAGAACCAACCAAAATGGGGTGTCTACAGTTGCCCCTCTTTGATAGAGCTTGATGCATCATTTCATGATGTGAGTGGATGTCAAAGCCAGAAGACAACCCTTTTGACGAGGCCATAAGACTTGGGAAACAAAAAAAAATGCAGATGCAGTTGGTTGAACTTGATGGTTGCCTACGTATCCTTTTGTAAGGAATAAAACTAGCGTAGTTCAGGGGCAGGATCCAAATGATATGCTCGGAATGTAATTGAAAGTCAGACTCACATGCTTTACGTAGATGGTTGTTCGAAAGTTGGGCTTACATGTACCACACTACCGGATTTCAGAAGTTGATGATCATGCAATGAAATGCAATGTAATGATGATAAAAATGTGAAGATGCCAACATGTAATAGAAACCTCTTGCAAATGGTATGAAGCATGCTAAAAAGAGTACGTACATGATGGCTACAACTTTTTGTGTTTTCACACATCAAGAAGGTGAACAATTCCAAACATGTTTTACGGATGAACATGCGAGGAAAAATAAACCAAGCGTACATCGTATGAGTGGAGGCAACGTTGTAACTGAGAACTTGAGATCCAAACGTCTCTTACGTAAGAGAAGAAAAGCTTGTAACCAATAGGCAATCCTAACCATATGTCCTATGGAGAGGGGGCAGGTTTAACCAGGTATACTTGAGATCCAAACGCCTCTCACATGAGAGAAGGAAATGTTGTAACCAACAAGCAGTCCTAACCGTATTTCTTATAGAGAACCGAAAGGTTAAACTGGGTATGCATCTCATGTGAAATGAGAAAAAGTTGTACCCAACAGGCAGTCCTAACCATATTTCTTACAGACATGGGAAAGGTTAAACCCGGTAAATCTGAGATCCAAACGCATCCTATGCAAGTGGATGAAACGTTGTAACCAAAAGAAAGTCCTAACCATATTTATTACGAAGAGGGCGAAGGTTAAACCTGGTATAAATGAGATCCAAATGCGTCTTACGTGAGAGGAGGAAAGGTTATAACCAACAGGCAGTTCTAACCGTATTTCTTATGGAGAGGGGAAAGGTTAAATCAAGTACACTTGAGATCCAAATGCGTCTCAAGCAAGATGAGGAGAGGTTGTAACCAACAGACAATCCTAACCGAATATCTTACGGAGATGGTGAAGGTTTTAATTGGGTACACTTGAGATCCAAACGCGTTTCACATGAGATGAGGAAAGGTTGTAACCAACAGGCAACCCTAACCGAATTTCTTACAGAGAGGGGAAAGGTTTTAATCGGGTACACTTGAGATCCAAATGCGTCTCACCTGAGAGGAGGAAAGGTTGTAACCAATAGATAGTCCAAACCATATTTCTTATGAAGAGGGGAAAGGTTTTAACTAGGTACTTGAGATCCCAATGTGCCTCACATGAAGGGAGGATAGGTCAGCTGGAGTGCATTCATGCAAAACGGGTAAAGTTGTAACCAAGTGAAAAAAAGTCTGAAGGCATCTCACATGAAAATGGTGAATGTAACAAGATAAAAAATAGTATGTGATGCGATACATACAACATGCAGTGTGATGGATGCAAAAAAGCCATGTAATAGATATAGCTCACAAGTTTGGGAAGCAATGTTCTTCAAACACCTCAAGAAGCGATACTCCAAAGAGCATCTCACAAGTTTGAAATAAGGGCAGCCTTACTTCATGAAAAGGGTAATGTTCTTTTGAACATTAATTTTGAAAAAGGTTTTGGAACTCAATGTATGAGCACATCTTGTTTCGGAAAGTAATGTTTTATAGAAAATATCTTTGGAAAGAGGTACGTGTGGGAAGTACCTCATGAATGCCAAAAAAGTGGTGGGAGAGGACGTATCTTATTTTGAAAAATAGCATAAGTAACAAGGGTGCGTGATGCATTTCTCAAGGCATGGATGGCATGGAAAACAATGCATGATGAATGATGTGTGATATGCATGGTATGTGGAATGTACGTGATGCACTTTGTGAGATGGGCAGTATGGAGAGTGGTACATTACATATCTCATGAAATGAATGGAAGCCAGTGTGGAAGTCACACCACACTGTGTAACGAAACATGACAACTTGTGCAATTTATTGAAATGAAATCAACTCCATGGGTTAAACCTAAACACAAATCAAGGCAACTCAACGCAACTCAACTATTCATATTTACAAGTGTGGAACAAAGTTGAGAGCTAGAGCAACCAATCCTGTAGTTTAAATCAACCAGAGTGTGTGAGAATGCATGCATAAGCCAAAACATATACGTCAATCAGAGAGAAAAGGGCAAGAAAAGAAAGTCTTGAATTATGGTTCATGCCCCTTGTTTAGTTGATAGCCCCGTCAGATGTACTCTTACCCCCAGTGTCTAGTAACTATTCACATTTTTCCACATTATATAGGCACATGTGATAGGGATCATCAGATCATAGAGCAGGTGCCAACTAATCCGACTCGTGTTTCTTCCACGCTCCAGAGCATTGAGAAGTTATTTCAGTCTCCAAAGTAGTGATGGCTTTCTCACTTATATTTTGCAATGATTATGGACTTGCTGCCCCTTACGTAGGCACTCTTAGTTTGTTTATGACTTCCATACATGGACTCATTTTGAAGTTGGAGTGAAGATTCATGTATGGAATTTTGACCATGCCACTCTATTGATCTATGAGCTATGTGCACACTAACAGACACAAGAAAGACTCGATAAGGGTAGACTAAGACATATGCTCAACACAAAAATAACAAGACTCGCAATTGAAAGAAAAACAAAAAGAAAAAACTCGAAGTGACCGACTCAAAGTAATTGATTATTCATTGTACCCCTAGCATTCCTTATGTTCCCTCATATATTCAAGAATTTGCCTTTAGAATTTGATTTTGTGAAAGCCAAGTTTCAATCCCCTTTGTGCTCAAGTTGAAGGTTTCACTAATAATTTCAACTATTAAATATTTCTCCACCTACTAATTCGAACTATATCCTTCTTATCCTACGTAAATATGCTATAAGCTCATGGATGGATGAGATGCTAATGATGTGAATTGGGCAAGGATATTGGGCCGAACCTCAGAGAGAGGTTGCCTACGTATCTCAATATGAGAATCAAACCTCACGTAGGTCACAATTAAGGTTCACTTAGATATTGCCAAAGTCGTCCTTTCGGGTTTTCAGCCCTACTAGCTCCCATTATTTTTTTTTTTTCACTTTTTCATACTCTAATTTTTGCCTAAGTTGCCTTTTTGGGTTTTTTGCCTAGCGAGCCTCTCAAGAGTAGTGTTATAATATTTGTAGTGAATTTGATTAGCAATCATTCATGCCCTAACAATGAAATTGACTTCACCTTCATTTGGGTTTGGTTCTTTCATCACTTGTGCATGCCATCGTCCTCGCTTTCATTCCTCTTTCAGAGTTAGCTCTCTTCACAATGGCGTACCTCCTTGCATTGGCTTCTTTGAATGCAGACATAACTTCCTTTCCTCATAGTTGGTTGGATTTCATTTCATGAATACCCCTAGCCTGATAGTTGAATTTTTTCCCTTTCTTCTTTTTCTCTTTTTGTTGTTGTTTTTCCCTTTTCCTTTTTTTTTTTTCTTGTTTTTTGACTAATGAAAATGCCATGAGGAGGAATTCTATGACTATAAGGTCTGAGAGCCATCTTGTTCTGGCCAATGTGATTGCTAGGTGAGAAGAGAATTCCTAACACAATGTAAAACACCACACACAATTTTGAATTCTTCCCTACAAGTTTGCAAAAAACAAAAAACAAAAAACAAAACAAAACAAAAAAGCGCTTGAAATTTTGGAACGATCATAAAGAGCATTGCGACGATAATTCAGAGTTTGTTCAAATCATTTAGGGGATCTTTCTCAGCGCTCAAGCTTATTAGTGAAATCTCATTCTCATTAGCACACTGGACAATTTACACATTTCCCTTGCTTAATAAAGAATTTCAAAGCTTTTCTTGTTTTCAATAAGCCCCACATCGATTACTATAAGCACAATCGAATGATCAAAAACTCGATTGTTTTTCTTTTATTGAGGGACAAAGAATGAAGAGCATGCAAAAGCAACTCAAAAGAAAGAAAAAGACTCAACCGACACAAAGACTCAAGAAAACACAAATAAAACAAGACTCTAAACTCAACACACGACCCAACCACCCACAAGATAAGACTCAAGCATTCCAAACACAAAGGGTTTTCATTTTTCAAGTGCATCAACAGAATTTAGGACAAACTTCAAGTAGCCCTTTGATGGGTCCAACCTTGCCTTCATTTCAGCATCACTATCACTCGTACCTAGTAGGCTTGATTTCAGATGTCCAGGTCAAGTCACATCATTAGCCTGGTAGCCCCCACAATTCTCTTTGACCGAAATAACTTCCTTTTCAAAATTATCATACCATGCCCCTAGTTCAGAAGGTCCTTTTCAAGTACTTCCAACAATTGCCCCTAGTGGATCTCGAGACTCGTCATTCTAACCATCATTGCTGGTAATAGTTAAGGGAACCCGCCACTTCACTTCAACACCATTAAGGTCAAGCTCATCAAGATTGAGTAAGCATTCCACCTTTTGAAAGATTTGTTCACTTTTCTTTTTTTTCTCAAAATTTTGGATGAGGTAGAGCTCTAAAAATTCAGGAATGATCACAACAAGTTTAGCTCATTGGCAGGTATGATGCACTAGCTATCGTTGAAGTTGATTGTTGGCAAGAAATGGATGAAATTTATGTTGTGGGGTGGTCATCTTATTGCATTCGGGGAAAGGATTGTTGACAACTTTGGGATTTTTGGGTGGGATGATGACCTTGCTATCAATCAAGTCTTGAATTTCATGGCGGAGACAAACGGAATGGTCAGTATCATGGTCGTGTTGCTGATGGAATGCACAGTATTTGGTGGGGTTATGTCTAGTTGGAAGTGGATATGTGAGTAGCTATGGTTCAAGAGGTTTGCGATGGCCTTTTTCTATGAGAATTTGAAGGGCTTTGGACAAGGCCATGTAGAGGGGATCGAAGGTGGGTTTTGGGCATGGCGAGCACTAGTCCTAGAAGTGTTGGTGAAGAGGCTAGCGAGTGTTGACTAAGTGCTCATAGGAAGGACTCCTATGAGTTTAGGATTGGAATTAGAATGGGTATTTCTAGTAAGACATCTCTGTCCATGGCTTAGCCTCTTTTTGTTTGTTGAACCCTGATTCAAAGTGCCCCCAACCTGGCTTTTCACACTGAATTTACTTGTGATAATCCCTACCTGGACATTGGTGTATTGAGTAATAAAAGATTTACCCACAATCTTCTTAATAACTGCAAGGACTTGTTACTTGTTTAGTCCTTTGATCTTTAGAGTCTCAATAACCCATCAAATATGTACACAAGGATAATACTTGCCCCAAACTCATTCTTGCTACTTGCTTTAGCCTTGTCAAGAAATCAGATGGCTATATCTGGGCAAGGCCCATTTGCTGTTGACGTGGTATTACCCAGGCTTGAGATGCCTTTGAACAACGTGTCCAATTGTGCTACCCTTCTATTTATCACAGTTTTGACTTTGAGTTGGCCCATTCCATTTTTAGTTTGCCCCAAGATTGGAGGCTTCTTTGGTATGAAATTCCCAACATGGGATGTGGTCGATGATGGGGCGAAAACTCTAAAGGTTAAATCTGCCACAATTTTCTGAAGGTCTGTAATCATTCTCAACATCTCAGAAATAGTGGGTTCGGTCATTGGTGCACTTGGTGTATCTGAACTGGATTAGTCCAAATGGATTAACTGAGTTAGGATTTTATCAGTTGACTGGATTTCAATTGAACAGAACCAGGCTTTTCTGAAAGGGCTTTTGGGATTAGATGGACTGGACCTTTTCAGAGTTGGTTTTTTAGGGATTGAATGGACTAGACCTTTTAGGTGATAGCTTTTTCAGGATTAAATGGACTGGAGTGTTTTTTACTTGAATAGGTCAGATTAAATGGAGTGAGATGGATTAAGATTTTTCTAAGTTAGATTGGATTGGACTTTTCCTAAGTTGGGTATGGTTTTTTCCGAGTGACCCACTAAAGTATACAAAAACAAGCTCTCTTGACCTCAGTGAATCCTAGCATCAAAACAAATACCCCATAAGATCATGGTACTGGATGTGTTAGTCAGAACAAAGCAAGACACAATTTTTAGCCTCCTAGTTTTGATCTTGCTGTAAATTCAACCATTCATATACAATACCCAAATTATGGTCCTCCATCAAACACAACCTTCTAGATTCTAACCCAAATTCTGATTATGACATGACCTTAAATTTTGAAAGAAATCCCTTCAAAATCAAGACTCTCCAAGGATTGGGTGCCATTTTTTTTCAAGATTTCACATTCGCACATATTCAAGCATTTCACATTCGCACATAAGCAATCATTCCAAACACCCCTTAGAGGTTAAGGTTTTCCTATTCTAGCTTTGGATAGATCTAGGGTTTCTCTATTCTATCAAATAATATCATTACATCTTCAAAATGGGTAAGCATCATGTCCTAAAGTTACCACAGCTTGATATATGTACTAGGTTAGTCTGGTCAAAAAGGGTACTCAACAAGACACCGATATACCTACCTTACCCAACACCTATAAGTGAATGGAACATCAAGCAGTACGTTGGTGATCAAGATTCAAGGCTTATGTTCCCACCATGATAGAGCCCACATCCAGCAAGTCATCCAGGATATCAGATGGCAAACACAAGGACTTAAGCACACCAATGTATGTAATGCAACGAACATATAAATGTAAATAAATCTCATATCATGGAGTTTGAGTCAATGTTTCTTAGTTTCCTCAGCAAAGTTGCCAAAAACTGTGGGATGTCCCAGGGGGTACTCCAGCGTGCCTAATAGTTCATACTCCCAATCTTCGATCTAGTCTCACGAGTGTAATGTGAAACATAAATGAGAGTCCATATCTGACAACTTCATAGAAAATCCATTTATTGTAAAATTTGCTAGAAATGGACTACATCACCAAATCTCAAACTCGCCACTTAATCTTTTGGGTAAACTAGGAAACCCATGACTCGTGCCAAAGGCCATTGTTTGTCATAACCAAAGATGCCTCGATTTAGAACCTTAGGTATGAGGGGGAGAGGTCATGAATTGAGCACCCCCGCTCATCCGATCAAAGATCGACCTTTATTTAATGATGATAGTAGGTTTATAGACAATATATGTTTATGTTCTGGTTATTTATGAATGCTAAAATTACCATGTGAAGCAATCAAGTATAGACTTTGTCATTCATTTTGGAACATTTTGATCTCATGTATTTTGAAAGAGTTTTGAAATGTTTACAACTAAAGAGAAATTGGCCTCACATGCATAAGAATCAACATTATTCCAAATTGAGGGACACAACCTCCATCCATTGGTAATCATAGAGATATATCAGTTAAGCATATATGCGAATGGTAAGATGCTAATCATAGTAAGAAAAATCATTCACATACGGGATGCTAAAGTTATAAATGCTCACCTAGTATTTACTCACATTCGACTATGAAGATGAAACAAAAGTTAGTGAAATATGAATGATCTTATATGTGACATACTAATGCAATACATACACAAGAATGTAATTATAGATTCGGCTACTAAATACATGATATGTGAATCATTTCAAGTTGTAAGATAGCGCACAAAATCACAGGGGAAATGATAAACCCACAAATGCAAATGAGCCGAATCTTGATGCATGAAATATGAATGTAAGGCATAGATATGATAAAAAAATATATATATATATATATAAAAAGTGATGCTATCAATAGATATGGAAAACATGGAAATAAAATGGATAGAAAGAAATAGTGGTTGGATGTGGGGTTGGAAGTTATTACAATAGTGAACTGAATAGAAAGAAGTGGGGTTGGAAGTTATTACAACAGTGAATTGATTCAATCAATAGAAGCTGAATCTAATGAATCATGATAAACAAAAAAAGAAAGCTGTATTAGGAACTATGCATGCCCAGTAGATCATCCGGCGGAAATTGCTCTGTTCTACTCTGTTTTGCCTGGAAATAGTCATTTGGCCAACCAAATGAATGGTCTAGCCGGATGAAATAATTGCTAGCCAGATCCTTTATCTGGTTAGCCGTAAAATAGATTTGGAAAACCCTGTTTTAGTGGAGCAGAACCAAAACAGAACAAACAAAACATTTTCAAGAGTTACTCATCCTTTCTACTTCTTCATATCATAAAGATATTCAAGGAAATATAGATAGGTCTAGTCCAACATCCAATCAACAGGAGATACTATGCCATATACACAAAATCTATCAAATGGACAAAAGCTACTATGTACAAGAATTGAAGCTAAAAGAAAGTCAGGCTAGAGAAATTGATGGAAACCTATATTTAACAAAATCCATGTTATTAATTTGGAGAGAGTAGATTGCCACAATTTCTAAGGGGAAACCTCATAAAGCTAATGAAAGCTCTATGGGGCTTCTAAGAAAGTAGGGAGGAAGTATAAGAAAATATATACATCTCATTAAAAATAGTTGAAGATTCACCTTCTTTTGTCATGGAATATGGATGTAAAATCCATTCGCATGCTCAAAGTTGGTTGAGAAGAGAGTTTTTAACAATTTTTAATGAGGAAGCTCTTATAGCTTCAAAAAAAAAAAAGAAAAAAAAAAAGAAGAAGCAACAAATGAGAGGAAAAGAGAGATAACAAAGGATCATCATCCAATGGATCCTATGAAGCAACCACAAGTACTCTTCAAGATTGACTATGGATTGAATCACATGAATCAAAACACTTGGATGACGAAAAAAAATTAAGAAAATGCATAAAAGTAAAGAGATTATACTATCTTACAATTCTATTGGGGGTTGGCTAAGCCTTCCACATCCCAAATCTAAAATATATGAAAGTAAAGATAAATTATACTATCTAACAATTCTATAGGCGGGTGGCTGAGCCATCCGTATCCCAAAGCTAAAAAGATTACATTGAAATCAAGAGATATTATATTATAACTCTATGGGGGGTGGTTAAACCATCCATATCCCAAGGAGGATCACATGCTTAGAACAACAAAGAAAACTATACAAAAGAAAAGAAAGAAGAGAGAAGGAGATGAGTAAAGTCCCAACTCTTACGTTTTAAAGCAAGGAAGAGCTTTTGATTACCAAATTTGCTTCCAAACACCCTCAAGGTCCTTGGGTATGGCTTGAATAATCAACAAAGGACCTCAATATCAAGCTTCGATGGTGTTTTGGGTGGTGTATGTATGAAGATTGAGCTGGAAAGTTGGGAGGATGGAGGTTCAAAGGTGTTGTGATGCACAAGCTTTAGGAATTGCTCTCTAAGACTCAAGGAAATTTCTCAACCTCTTAAACTAAGGGGGGGGGGGGGGTGGTATTTATAGACTTTTCAAGAGAAATATCTGAGATTTGTGTGAAGCTTGTGCAAGAATCCATTTTTCCTGAGAATGCTTTGTTTCTTGGACAAATCATTTGGCCAATGCACTTTTCAACCAGCCAACCATTTTTCATTTGGCCAAATGAAAAAGTGTATGGCTAGACCAAATAGTGTATGACCATATTATTTTGAAGAGGAAACATGATTTTTCTAGAGAATTGTCCACCTTCCCCCTCATTTCTAACACTTGGATAGTTTGACCAAAACAGGTGTAAGGTTAGAATTAAAGTTTGAACCCAACTTTCATGCTTAGGCATTCGTAAGATAACACAAGTAATTTTGCAAGACTTGCTCTTTTTCTTTTATTTCTTTCTTCTATAAGCTCACTCTCCACTCTTCTCTCTCTCTCTCTATGTCGTGTAAGTGTGTGCGTGTGTGATGTTTGATGTGCGAATGCGTGGAGGACGGTGGTGTATGTATAGGAAAAATGTTGTTAAAAGTCCAAAATGCTCATTGGTTTCAAATGAATTGAATAGTCTTGATTTTAGTTAAGATGTAATGGAATGAGGGGTGATTAGGGCCTTAATTAAGAGCCAAATATGATCCAATTATGGATTAAATTAAGATAAAACTAGATTGAAATCCTTAGTGCAAACACATCCCTTGGATTATGATACTTGGTAAAAAATTCTCACTAAATTCATGCAATTTGTCTTCAAAAGTACCTTACGTATTGTAGAGGGTCAGAAATTAAGCCCCAAATTAAGTATGGGCCTAAGTACTGAGGTCACCTCAAAGAGGGGACCAGGAATGAAAAAGGGAGCATGGCCCAAAGCCTAAGGGAAATGGGCCAACAGTGGGCTGAAGTAGGTCCGACCCGCCAAGGGTCCAAGTGGACTCCATGAAGGAAAATGACCAAGTTAAGTTGCAGAGGCAACACCTGCAGCGGTGAAGTTGCGGAGGGAACATGTGCAGTGGGAAATTTGCTGAGGCACTTTGCCTCAGCGCCACCATTCCTAATATCTTTGGTTCCATCGCAATCTAAAGTTGCTGAGGGAAAGAGAAAATCGAAGCAACTAAGTTGCAGAGGCAACACTTGCAGCGACCAAGTTGCGGAGGCATTTTGTCAGCGCTGCCATCTCAAATATAATCGGTTATGCCATTTGAACTTACCACGGGAAATGACTACCGCAGCAACTAAGTTGCAAAGGGAATATCCTGCCCAGGTGATAGCAGCCTTTGAGAGAGGCCTCCCTTTGCAAGTAGAGGCTAATGCTTGGCGTTGATTGCAGGCCCCAAGGCATTACTAGCCTAGGGCTGATAGCAGGGCCCAAGATTTACCGGTTGGAGTCGACAGCAGACCCAGAGAAACCAGTTTACCGTGACGATCTCGTGAAGATAGGAGCAGGGTAGCTCGAATTCCATTACCCAGGTCATGGACTTGCCTTGGTCGCACTGGCAGGACTAAGGTAGCCCTCTTGGGCTTGGTACTAAGGCACATCATGGCTGATAGTAGGCATAGCTGATTATAGGCCCCTGTGGCCTTCGCCTTGAGAAGCTGGGGAGTTTGTGGTTAGGTGGCTAAGGGTGGAGGCTTCGCTGAGGTGAACACAAACATAGTCGATAGCAGGCTAATGGAGTCCTGGGAAGGCATGTATTGGCCAAATAGAACTGAGAAGGAAAGTGTAGCGGTAAGGTTCACCGTTGCAAGTGCACTTATGAGGTTCATGCTGAAAGGGCAAGTGCAAAGGCAAACACTCCCACTGTAACTGCACTTGGTGAGGCTCAAAAGGGAGTTGAAGCGCCAAACACTCCCGTTGCAACTACACTTGCTGAGGTTCAAAAAAGGTAGTTGTGGAGGCAAACAGATAGTACACAGTACATGCAGAGGGACACGTGGCACCTTCAGCTTGGTGGCTTAAGGAAAAATATTCCATGTGATCCTCTGGGAGGCATGTCTTCTCTCTATTTGGCCACTTTGTGTCCTCTTGGCACCAAGGAAAAGTCTATAAATAAGACCCATTTCGCAAGGTTTAAAAAGAGGAATTTTGGGGATTTGGGGGAGATGCTGCCCATTTCAGTACTACCATACATTTCTTCTTGAGCCACTTGCTTTACCCTCACCGAGCTACACACTCTCTAACTCCCAGATAGTTGTTGCTACTCATTCTCCAGCCACTTCCACCATTGTTGAACCATTAACATAGTTTTGCCTCTTTAATCACCTCCCTAACCTTGAACCCCCTTACATTTCTGGCGACTCCGCTGGGGAGGCTGCTTTGTCGATGGTTCATACCCGCAGTGGCTTGCACACTTCATTGGAAAAGATGATAGAGGATGAAGTTCAGCAACCCCCACGGTAGCAAGGCTTTTCCAATGGCAGAACAGCACCTGTGGAGGACCATGACCATAGTGTTGTGATTGAGGCAGTTCAGTCACTCCAAAATACGCAGAAGGAGATCCTGACAGCTTTCCAAACTCTCACTGAGGCTATTATGGCTATGGCTTCTCAACCAGCTCCAGTGCAAGCACCTCTGGCTGTAGTAGTCCCAAACCCAGTGCCTAACCTGTTCCTGAGGTTCGGGCTCCGATCCAGGTGCCTTCGGTGGTACCTCGGGCGAATGGTACGGCCACTGGTTCAGCTACCCAAGAGCAAACTGGACCATTCTAGCCCACTCACTATGTTGCTCTAGCCGATGTATAAGCTATGCTCGAGTAAGAGCGTAGCAAGAAACAATTACCATCTCTCCCAGACCCAGATGTGAAACCCCTATACTCTCAAAAGATATTGACCATGCCATACCCAAATGGGTATACAGTGCTCGAGTTTATTAAGTTTGATGGAAAACACGGCAATGCCAAAGAACACGTGGTGAGGTTCATTGAAACTCTTGGTGTCCATGGTAGTGACCACCCTCTGCGCCTTCAGGAGTTGTCGAAATCACTTACTGAGAGGGCTTACAGCTGGTACATGAACTTGGCTCCTAACTCGATCAAGAGTTGGGAAGAGATGGTGAACAAGTTCCACATGAAGTTCTTCCAAGTCCAAGAGAAAGTTACAACCCTCACACTTAGGTGAGATGTCCAAAAACAGGGCAAAGATACACTGGACTATGTTAAGAGGTTTCAAGATAAGGCTATTGACTGTCATGAACTAGTGGATGAGGCCCACTTAGTCAGCGCATGTGTGGAGGGTGCCATACGCGGCTACAAAATTTTCTTGGTGAACCATAGTTGGCCTACCTTTTCAGCCTTGATTGAGGCAGCTGGGAACCTCAGTACCACTGGTCCTTTGCACAGATCTCGTGACAGTGACCACTACCTCCGCAGCAGCAGAGTTGCTACGATAACCTCTACAGGAGGGAGCCGTTTGCAAGGGGTGACGTTGTCCTCTCGAAAGAGAAAGAGTTATGAGGACAGAAATCCATATCCTTGCAGCGTTGAGAATGTTAAGGCTTTGGTTAAAGAAGGGGTAGTTGATGGTGAACTTACTTTGCCTCCGGTTGATGTCCCTCCAACCAAGAAGGACAAAGAAAGCCCAGATTATTGTGTCTATCATAGAACCACCAGACACCCTACTAGGGACTGTTGGACTTTGAAAGTTATCTTCAAGAAGAAAGTTGATGTAGATAAGCTAAAGTTCAAAAATGCTGGTAATCGCGATGTAAGGAAGGATCCTTATCCTAATCACAAAGAGAAGGGGAAGAATGTACATATGATTGGGTACCTTGGGCTCGTGCGCGATCAAGTGCACATGGCGCCCTACTATGACGCGTTAGAAGAAATCGCTAGCTGCTACCTCCCTGAGACAGTACCTGCAGAGGCAAAATTCGCAGAGGACACGCATGCTCAGGCCTTGCAAGACTCTGTTAAGTTTCGCACCTTCTTTGACCAACTGGGGCTGAGCCAAGCCGCCAGGTTGGAAGCAACAAAGGACCTGTTTGTTTCACTAGATATAAAATAGAGGATATAATATGATGTGAGATTTAGTCAGGATATATAATGAATAGGATATATGTATTGGATAATATATCCCCCAATTCATGTTTGTTGACTTGATAAATAATACTGGATATGTATTATCCATGTTTGTTTTACAAAATATATTGTGGGATATAAACAAGTAATTTCCAAGATTGCCATCATAATATATTTTAAATACCCATATTGGAACTAATGCAAATAAACAAATTAAAAATTCATATTATTTTTTATTGGAATATTAAAGATTCATATTAAATTCAATAATTTTTCCAAACAAAAAATAAATTATATTATATTAATGTCAACTTGATAATGATAAAAAAAAATTATATTATATGAAATTCAAAAATTATATTAAATTAAATTCAATAATATTATATTATATTAAATTCAAAAATTATATTAAATTAAATTCAATAATATGATATTATATTAAATTAAAAATTTATATTAAATCATATTAAATTAAATTCAATAATATTATATTATATTAAATTCAATAATTATATTATATTATATTCAAAAATTATATTATATTATATTAGATAGACAAGAGAATAAATTGGACTTTTTAAATCATATCCCAACCTATGGGATATGATATAATGGGGGGATGGTGGCAATGTATATCCTCCAATTTTGGGAGATATACAATCCCATAGTATATTATATCCTCTTTATAAATTTTTTTTTTGCAAACATGGGATATGTGGACCCACAGTATATAATATCCAATCCCACATTTATATCCTAGAATCAAACAGTGCCAAAGGCCCTTATAAACATTTCTGAAATGCACCATGCTGAAATTGTTGAGGCTAAAGAGTATGTGCCTCGACGTATCCAGAAAGATTATGGGGCCATATCTTTTTCAGAAGTAGACAGAGCATACCCATTTCCTTATAACTGTTCTCTTTTTGTCACAGCTTACATCAATGATGTAGAGTTCAAGCGTGCTTTTCTCGATTGTGGGGCATCCATAAACATCATCACTACTGACACCTTTGCAACGACTGGTATCCCAAAGTCCCGGATGGTCTGCCAACCCATCACTATAACGGGATATGGTGGTAAGAAGAAGGTTATAAGGGCCACATTGTAGTGGACTTAGCAGTTGGCGAGATTCGCTCCACTACTAAGTTCCACGTGATTGAAGCAGACACAAATTACCACATGATACTTGGCAAAGCTTGGATGCACTGATATGGAGCTATCCTATCAAGTTATCACCAATGCGTAAAGGCGAAGTTGGGAAAGTGCACAGTAACCATAAATGCGTCTGAAAAGCCATTCGGAGTGGGTGAGGCACACTATTCGGATGTAGTTTTCTTTACTAAGTTGTCAATGGATGAAACTCCAAGGATTGGTAAGGTTGCAGGGGTAAAATTGCCAAAGTGGGAAGACATTCGAGATGCAGAGGTTGCTCTAGAAAGTAGTGGACAGAAAAGGAGTAGCAAATCCACAAGTCCTCCGCCCAAGGTTGTTAAGGTGCGCGAGGGCGGCAAGACAGTTTACTACTTATAATAGTCTTGGGGGCCAGACTTCATACCTTTAGAGGATGGCCCTAAGACGAATAAATGTGATGGTGATGAGTCCCAAGAAAGGTTGGTGGAGATGCCTGAGACCGTCCCCAAATGCATGCAAGATAGACCCAAACCGCAGTAGGAAGTACTTGCTGAGATCAACCTCAGCGACTTACCAGAGTAGAGCAAGCCTGTGTTTATCAGTGATGCAATGGCTCCAACAGCTAAGCCAGAATTGAGAACACTACTGAAACGGTACAGTGACGTCTTTGCTTGGACATACGACGAGATGCCTGGTCTTGACCTCTCCCTTGTCACTCATTATCTAGACACTTTCCCTAACTCTAAGCGAATCAAGCAGTATGCTTGAAAGTATCACCCTGACCTTGAAGCAAAGATTAAGGCGGAGGTAGAAAAGTTGCAGAAGGCCAAGTTCATTGAGCCTATACAGTTCCTAACCTGGTTAGCAAATATTGTTCCTATATAGAAGAAGAACGGTCAGATCAAGGTCTGCGTAGACTTTCACGACCTGAATAAGGCCTGCCCGAAAGATGAGTTTCCATTGCCCCATGTTGACACACTTGTCGATTTTACCGGGGGCCATCAAACTTTCTCCTTCATGGATGGGTTCAGTGGTTATAACCAAATCAAAATGGCACCAAAAGATGCAGAAAAGATGGCTTTCAGAATGCCCATGGGAAATTTTTTCTATACGGTAATGCCTTTCGATTTGAAAAATGCGGAGACAACCTACCAACAGGTTATAACTGTAGTGTTCCATGACATGTTGCATCATGAAGTGGAAGTATATGTGGATGATCTGGTGGTTAAGTCTACTGAGGCAAACCGACACCTCTACGACTTGGAAAAAGTTTTTCAACGTTGCTGCAACTTCTGCCTAAAGATGAACCCTCTCAAGTGTGCCTTTGGAGTTACCGCTAACAAGTTCCTTGGCTTTCTAGTACACCAGGGGGGGATCAAAGTAAATGGGGATAAGATCAAGTCAATCATGGAGATGCCACTGCCACACTTTCATAAGGCCTTAAAGAAATTCTTAGACAAAGTGTCATACCTCAGGAGGCACATTCCAACCCTTGCTGAGATAACCTTTTCCTTTGGGACACTGCTGAAAGGGAATCACAAGTTTGAATGGTTGCGAGAACACCAACAGGCATTTGATATGGTGAAGAAAGCACTTACGTCTCCACTTACAATGATTGCCCCACAACCCGAAAAGGCTCTGCTACTGTATCTGACCTCTACACCTTGGTCTATTGGAGCTCTACTTGTCCAAGACATAGATGGCATTGAGAAGCCCGTCTATTACATCAGCCGCAAATTCAATGGTGCCAAGTCGCGATATACCCCAATTGAGAGGCATTGTTTAGCCTTAATCTTCACAGTGCAGAAGTTACGCCGCTATTTTTTGGCACATCTGATCCAGGATGTGACCTGGAGTGATCCAGTCCGCTACTTGCTGAGCAAGCCTGCTCTGACTGAAAGAATGGCAAGATGGCTTTTGGCTCTAACAGAATATGACATCACCTGTGTTACTCCCAAGGCTATTAAGAGCCAAGCACTTGCAAACTTACTGGCCCATCTGGTGAACATGAACCTGCAGAGGTACCTCTACCAAGTGAGGTCCATGTCTTAGTGGCTACAATTGAGACTTATTGGGACTTAAAATTTAATGGAGCTTTTGGAGCTGGGAAAGGTGGAGCTGGCATAACACTAACCAATCAAGAAGGAGAGAAGTTTCATTTATCATATAGGCTTGACTTCGAATGCTCAAACAACAAGGCTGAATATGAGGCATTGATACTAGGTCTAATTGCTGCCCAAAAGAAGGGACTCCGCAAGTGGAAAATTTGGGGTGACTCCAAGCTAGTTGTCAAGCAAACAATGGGTGATTTCGCATTGAAGGAGACTCTGTTGGCCCCATATCGCACTGTAGTTCAAAGGTTGCTCACTCAGTTTCATGATGTCCAAATCCAGCATACTCCTCAAACACACAACCATTTCCCTTATGCCTTGGCTACACTGGAGGCAAAGGTGGATATACCAGATGATAGTATAACCATCATTATCGAGAAAAGAACAACACTAGCAGTGTTAGCCGAAGAATATACAGAGCAAGATGCTGAGGGGTAGCAAGCACATATAATCCACAAGTTGAAAGCAGGCCAGGGAACAATTAAACTAGCAGAACTTGCATCGTTTCTGCTCCTCAGAGGAGAGTTGCATTTTCGCAGTCCCATTAACCTGTTGGCAAGGTGCATCGGCAGATAAGAAGCAACTTACAAACTTAAGCAGATCCATGCTAAGTCCTATGGAGATGGAGATATCAGTCTATACCGATGGATACAGAGGCAAGGGTATTATTGGCCAAAGATGGAAAAAGAAAGTACTGAGTTGTAGAGGTAATGTGCAAAGTGTCAGTCTAATCCTAAGGAAGAGGGCGCCCATTTCTTAAGCAGTGAAGAATGGAGGTAGCCATATATCGACTACCTTGGAAGGGGCGCACTACTCGAGAACAAAGCCTATACAATCAGAGTTAAAAGGCAAGCTTTCCGTTTCTTTCTTGACCAAGGCAAGTTGTACCAAAGAAGCTTCGAAGGGGAACCTTTGGCGTGCTTATCAAAAGATGAGAAAAATGAGGTGCTAAGGGAAGCCCACAAGACAGAGCATCAAGGAGGGTAGCGATTATATGGACATCTCATTCACCTCGGCTACTATTGGGCAACAATGGAAGAACATGCTAAAAACTTTGTGAGGAGATGCCAATCCTGCCAGAAGTTTGGGAACTTGATACATGCACCGGTGATTGAACTACACAATGTCAAGACTCCTTACCCATTTCATACTTGGGCATTCGACCTAGTGGTTCTTATAGCACAACAATCCAAAGGCTACAGATGGATACTTGCAGCGACTGAAGTCAACACCAAGTGGGTAGAGGCTATACCAATGAGGAATGCAGACAGGGCAGGAGTAGCCAACTTTATCAACGAAAACATAATCTGTAGGTTTGGCATACCCAAAGTAATGTTGTCTGACAATGGAACTCCCTTTGTAAATCGTCATGTGGAAAGACTGCTGGACGCCTACCAGATCAAGCACCACAAGTCTAGTCCATACTATCCCCAAGGGAATGGACAAACTGAGGCGACCAACAAAACCCTCATCTAAATATTGAGTAAAATGATGGATGACGTAGGGGGCACATGGTCTGCACAACTCCTTGTAGCACTCTAGGCGTGTAGGACGTCAAAGAGGAAGCCAACTCAGGCAACCCCATTTTCCCTAGTATATGGGTCTGAAGCTGTGTTACCAATTGAGTTGGCAATACCCTTGGTAAGAATGGCTATGTCAGCACGCTTAGTTCCAGACAACAGGAAGAATGACATAGAGGCAGCTGAAAAAAAGAAGAGATCGGGCCTCGCAGGCAATGGAAAAGTATCATCATTCCATAGCTCGTGCCTACAATCAATCTGTTCAACACAGGAAGTTCAATAAGGGGGACTTGGTATGGAAGGCAGTGGACGCAATCATGAGGGGGGCAACCAATCCCCACATTCTCACCCAGATGGGAAGGCCACTACAAAGTTGCTGAGGCAAGCAACAACGGGTGCTACAAGTTGACAAGAGTAGATGATGGGTTCAGAACTGGCCCTGTCAATGCCAAGTATGTCAAAGAATATTTTCCTTAATTTCTTTTGTCCAAGAAAAAGAGTTGTAAGTTTCTTTGTTAATACTTCCAAAGCAAAGTGTAAAGAAAGTGTCATACACTTAGTAAATCTGTTACTCTCATATACACTTAGTGTGAGGAAAGTTTTCCATACTTAGTGAAATTTTATCCTTGTAAAAGCTTAGTCACGATGAAGTTTTGTTCACTACAAGAGTTTTGCTTATCTTTAGAAACTGTATAAAAGCAATGTACGGAGGGCGAGGAAATGAAATTCAAAGTACTATAAAATGTCCACACTTTTCATTAAAGTCAAACTTCCAGAACATGATTACAATGTTTGAAAAGAAGTTGTGGCAGAGAAGAAGAAAAGAAAAGGCACCGCAGGCGCAATAAAACAACAAAATAAAGAAAAGAAAATGGAGGAAATCATCATAGAGTCACGCTAAATCAAATCACACCCTTCATGAGGAAGTCCATCAAGGTCACATCTCTAGGCAGTTGGGCAACTAATGTAGAGTCTTTCTCCTTGAACCGAGCCAGGTTCTGCCAACGCTGCTCCAAGTTACCCTCACACTCCTTAATAGTCTCTTCTAAGGCCGCAATCATTGCCACGTTGTCTGCATGCTCAAGGAAACCATCGAATACTTGAAGCCTATCCCTCATCCACGATAGATGCAAACCGTTCCTCTCAAAGCCGCTCAGGTTGGCCTTAGTACTTTCCACAAACTTACTGGGGGTTATCATAATCTTCTTAGTAGCCAGGTCACGAATGAAGCTGGCAAGTGACTCCAGCAGTGCTCTCTGCACCATAGATCCAGGAACGTTAAAGGCAGTAAAGGTACCAGGTTGAAGCGCCTGGATGCGGGCAAGAGTGGGAGCAGCTTCGGACGAGATCCAATAACTTAGAAAATAAATTTTCTCTGAAGATCAAGGGGACTCTCTCACGCCGCTACCAGCTTCAATCACTGGAGGGAGACTGGTAGAGCGACCATAGGTTTGAGGGCGACACAATTCTGTAGACACCCCATTTTTGACCGACCTTAAGACTCAGACGTCATCGATTGAGCGCTCGATGATGATGCATATTGTACTCGTTCTGGAGTTTCAGAGTCTCGGCTGCGAGCCTTGCCTCCAGACTTCCGAGCTCTTTTGTGCTTTGCCTCGGTTTGCGAACCAGGTCCTATTGTCTCTGTTTTCTCTTCCCGAAGGGAGGGAGAGGTCTCGTAGACTATCTCTCAGTGGCCGTAGGCTACGTTTCGTGGTCGTAGGCCATTTTTCCCGTTTGGAGGCCGATTCTCGGTTTTCGGAGCCGTCGGCCGTGCGCCTCGGTTCGAGACCGCTTAATTACCTCTGTTTACTCCGATTTTTGGCACACACCTTATTTCCTCCCTTTTTAGGGACACTGTGGCCTGAGAGACCACCTTCGTGGTCGAACGCCACTTCCTGTGCCTAACAGCCTGTTTTCGGGGCGCCGAACTGCGCGTTTTGGCCTCCGAACCTTCGTTTTGCATTCGTCTTGGTCCATTTTTGGCAAGGACCTTATTTTCATTGTTAGAAAGGTTGTAGGAGGGTGGGATACTAGCAATATTTTTGAAAAAACAGCTTTTCTCTTCATTGCTCTTCGTCGCCCGATTTTCTTACTAGAAAGTTGGTTTTTCCCACTCCCGGGCCACTTTTTCTGACTTTCCACCACACCATTGTGTTGTACACACCTAGGAGGCCACCAATATGGGTAGGCCGACCAGTAATTGTCCCTGACCCTTTTGAACCCCTCTAAAAAGTTGGTTTTTCTCTCTCCTGGTTCACATTTTCTAGTTTTTGACCATACAGCTGTGTTGCACTCATCTGGGAGGCCACCTTTTTGGGGTGGCCGACCAGCAATTCTTGTTGACCCCTTTGACCCCTGGTCGGCCGACCAAAGGAGGTGGCTGGCCATTTTTGTCCCTCCTGGTGCATTCCAGCTGTGCCAGCTGTTTTGCACCAGACCCTCTGTCCGCGGGTCTGTCCTTTTGGAGGGCCATTTGAATTGGTTTTTCCCCCCTTTTTTTTGGCTTCTCTCCTCTATAAAGCCAACACTTGAGCTTCATTTCTAAGGGTTAGAAAATCAGCTGGGGCATTGGTATACAATCCTCAATATCTCTCTCATCCAAGCTTCAAAACACCCTTGACCTTGCACCATTTACACACCAACTCATAGCCTACCACCTCCACACTCCATTCCAGCAACTTGGAGGCCATTTGCAGAGGTTGAAAGCTCAAAATCTTGGACCAAAAGCTGCTGGAAATCTGCTCTTCAAGGGTGAGTCCTTATTTCCCCTTTTCTTGCCCTATTTTGTATGATTGATTAGCCTTATTTGCATGCATTTCTGGGCTTCAACCTGAATTGAAAATAGTCTTATTTTGAGCTTATCTTCATGTTTGATCAAGAACTTTTTTCTGTTTGAGGTCTTCTACTCCCCCTTTGTGCTTTATCTCTCTTTCAGGGCTTATCTTGCATAATATAATAGCTTTATTTGTGAGCATTTATGGGCTTCGAGCCAAACTATAAAGTGTCTTATTTTGATCCCCACTTCAACTTTGTTGAAGGACTCTATGCTGTTTGAGGCCATCTGCTGCCCCTTGCCCTCTATCTCTCTTTTAGGGTTATTTTTGTGTCATGTTTTAGCCCTACTTGTGAATATTTTCGAGGCTTGATATAAACTGGAAAAAGTCTTTTTTTGGCCTCCTCTTTGAGTTTGTTTAAGGTCTCTTCTCTGTTTGGGGTCATCTTCCCCCTATGCATGCTTCATTCCTTCATGATTAGGGCTATGCATTAGAGCACTTGCATTGGCCATGGTTTGGCCTCGTAGCCACTGAAATCCAGTGGACTTTTAGTGGCTTAGGTGTATTCTTGAAGGCCAAAATCAGAGGGGGGTGACCCCCTCTCTCCTTGTCTTGTTTGGTGGCCTTCTTGGCCTTCCAAAGGACCCCCATTTTGCATGCATTGAAGTTACTTTCCAGGCCTCATTCTGGGGGTTTTAAGGTCTGCCTTGGCTCTGTCCAAGGCCCTTTTGGCCATATTTTATGTCTATGTTGCATGTGTAGAGAAATCCCATTCAAGGCCTTTCAAAGAGGCCTTTCTTTGCATGTTTCCGAGACTGATTTTAGGGCCCATTTTGTGAGTTTTAGGGCTGTCATATTCCATTTCTAGAGGTGGTTTTGCTATGCTACATGTCTATCTTGTATGTGCTTAACAACCCCTTGCATGACCCTCCAAAGAAGCCCCTCATTTTTGCATGCATTGGCTGCATTTCACTGATTATTTGGGCATATTTTGGCATTTTTTATTCATTGTTTTTCGCTGGTTTGATGAGTTCTCATATGCTTCATATACATACCATGTAAACCATGCTTGCTAGCCAATGTTGCATGCTATTTTAGTCCATCATGTTAGCATCTTTTGGCCATGATTTAAACTAGAAATGTGCATGTTTTGGGACTGCCTTAGCTCTGTCTTTAGACTTCATGATCAAATAAAGCTTGTTTTGTATGCTTGTGGTTCAATGCATGTGCCTAGTTTTGAGTTTCGGGGCTTATTCCATACATCGGGTGCCATATTTCCATGTTTTGGGACCATTTAGCATCATGTTTCAGTGCTGGAAATTACATGTTCATAGGCCATCTTTCATCCCTTGCCATGCTTTGGTAGAGTGGCTTTTTATGCCTTAGGTTCGGTCCTCAGTATGCGTGCATGTGTGCACGCATTTCGGTTGTCTCATTTTCATCTAATGGCCACTGACGTGAGTGTGGCTGAGGTCCACTCATGTTGGTGTAAGTCCATCATGCATTGTGTATGCCAATTCAGTCCATAGCATTGCGTATGCTAGGTTGTATGTTAGAGCGTTGTGTATGCCATGTTACATCGAGCATTGTGTATGCTATTTCATAGCATTGCATATGCTAGGTTGTATGTTAGTCGCATTGTGTATGCCATCTTATTTGCATCGCGTTTGGGATAGGAGTTAGGCCAAGCACGGGAAACGAGGGGCATTTTGTACTCCAAGTGACGGAACGTGTCTCAATTCCTGGTCGCTGACACTCCGGATTAACCATGATGGAGTCTCGGTCTTGTTGTGTTTATATGTGCATTCATTTCATATTGAGTCGTGCAATTCGACTCCTCGGCCATCATGCATCGAGATGCGTGATTGGTGGCATGAGGATCGAGGTGTGCATACATATGTGAAAATACTTTGCCATGCCCCTTTCTTGCTCTCTATTGCAGCAAATTAGAAACCGGCAGTTTTTTGGAGCTGCGCGCAATATTTTGGGCCTAATTGTCAACAGAGTCTAATCGGGGCATCACAGTGGATTTTCGCGCAAGGCAACTCAAGCATGCATCATTCATCATCCGGAACAGAGCTGAGGCGGTCCATAGGCTTGCATGCTAATTTACTGCTTTCCTAGTTAATTTGTTAATTAATTAGGGTTTTGTACTTATTTGGACTGTAATTATTTATTCGGACTGTATTATTTATTCGGACCCTCTGAGTGAGGGCACAACTGTAATAAGTGTGTGTGCGTGTGATGTATGTTTTCCAACCCCACGTCTTTCTCCCTTTTATTTACCAGCTTATGATGGTTAGTTTAGACCATGTTTCAATTAGCATACAGTACGATAGCATGTTTGCATTCATTCACCTGTTTCGCATGCATCGGGCTCGGCGTATCATACTAACTGCATTGTATTTCAATTCCGAGTTGAATACTTGTTACTTGTAGCATTTCACATGCCATCTTTAGAATAGCCGAGCCTGCTATAGTTGCATTTTTGCATGTGTTGCATTAGGTATTTCTATATAGTGAGGATCATGCATGGATTTCTAACATAGCTTCTGTTTTGGCTTGGAGTACTCGGTAAGTGGTTACGCTTTAGCATCCTTGCATGCATGTGAGTGACTGCCATGATAGCATGCTTACCATGAGGCTAAATGCTTATATGATATACCTGTCTGAATGCCTGTGGGTGAAGGTTGGATTATCTGAATTGGAGCAATGCATTGACTGTGAGTTTTAAGCCCACTAGATAGTGGCGAAACCATGTTTTCTAAGCCCACCCGAGGGTGGCAAAATCTGCATTTTAAGCCTACTTGCGAGTAGCAAACCATTTTCAAGACAAACATGAAATGTTTCATTCCAATTCCGGCGACCTAGTCTATACTTGTATGCTGTGCGCATCACATAGTAAATCTAGGCTAATAACCGGAGTAAGAACACATAATGTTTTCAAAACTTGATATCATGGTTAGTAGAGGCCGATCTTTGATCGGGCGAGCGGGGGTGCTCACGAAGTGACTTCCCCAATCGTACCCAAGTTCCCGAGCCGAGGCAACTTTGGTGATGACGGACACGTGGCCTTAGGCACGAGTCAGGGTTTCCTAAATTTCCCAAAATAAAATATTTAGGTGCCGACTTTGTATCTGGCAAAGCAGTCCATGTTTGGCACTTCTTTCAAAAATCTATTTTCTCAAAACGATTTGCCGGATTTGGACTCTTTGGTTCAGATTGAGAACCGTAACAATTTGAGTCCGAACTGTAGTAAGCCCAAAATGAACAGAACGGGACTCATCCTCCCGGGGCGTTCGGGGACGTCTACAGTTTCTGGCGACTTTGCTGGGGATTTAGAGAACTTGACTCGAACTCATGATATCTCGTTTTGATTACACTTATGTGTTTCTTTGCATTACATTTGCATTGGGGCGCCTAGCACACCGTGTTTGCCATCTGCTATTCCTGAGCAGTTTGCCAAAGGCTGCGGCCATAAGGCTTACTGGTTACGGGCTCTGCCAGTATGGGAACATAAACTTCGGTTTTACCGAGGCACCCTTTTGACCATTCGACCTAGTGCATATTCGGATCCATAGTGACCATTCCAAACTAGGACAGGTTGCTTACCCGAGTTTAGGTTGTTTGAAAACCGTTGTGTGCGTAGTGAAACCCTAGCTCCTGACAAAATAGGACAGGGAAACCCTACCCCAACATAGGGGTGTTTTGGCTCTCACTTATCTGTTATGTGCTTTTAGAGTGCATCTCTACAGGGAATGCATGTATCAGTTTGCAAGTTTGGGCATCAGGCCTGTGGGCACCAGTTCAGTATTTTGGGAATCAGTCATATCTGCAGATATCAGATTCAGTTTTGGGGGCAGTAATTTTGGGAACAGTGATCAGTGGTCGAATGTAGTTATTCAGTTATGTTCATGTCTGTATTGGTGGGATTGGGCTGAGATACTGCATGTTTTCTCTTTCAGTTCAGAGACTCGGTTCAGAGCAACCAGTGTTCTCCTTTGTCGAGGCAAGATAGGAAAAGGCTCACCAGTCCGTCAGATCCATCAGTCACCAGTCCAGCCCATCTGATCTATCAGTCACCAGTCAAATTATCTCTTTTCAGTTCAGCAGACTCGCGATGACGCAAAATCCAGAAGAAATTGTGGTCTTGGCAGCAGCATTGAGCCACGGCCAGGAAATCACTATGCAGGATGAGACCGATGTCGACATGCCACACCCACCTAGGTCACCTGCCGCGCGTCCGATCTGGGAATCCCAGTATTTCCAAGCTCGTGAGCCCACAACCTTTGAGCTGATAGGAATGATCGGCGACCTTCAGAGATCTATGGCTGATCTTGCCTATGGAATGTCGGCTTCACCACCGACCACGTTGTATGCCGGGAACTTCATGCCGCAGAAGCCCCCGCTACTGGGGCGAATTGTAATTGAGCTCAGCCAACCTGAAGCTGCCTCAAGCTCTGGCAATGACATGTCAACAGTAGCCGGACTTTGCGCTGGTCAAGCAACCCAAACCTTCCACCAATATGAGGCTAGCAGAAAGAACAAGATGAAAGTGGACATTGATCCCTATGAACGACTTCAGCAAGCTGTTAAGGCTCTAAAAGCCGAGGGGTTAGATAAGCAACAAGTACTCGCAGTTGTGGCTAAGACTGTGGATAACATCTTCCCCACTCAGGCCGAGAGCAGTTCAAGCCAGAGGGAAAATTGAGATGGGGACCATCGTGCCAGGACAGTTCCTTTCAATCCTAACCCTGCACCTGGAAAAGATCAGAGAGCCAAGGCAGCACCTGCCGACCCTTTTTCGAGCGCGTCCAGCAAAAGCTTGCAGACTTCGAAGTATCTGCCTCAAGGACGCAGGGTTTTTCATGCCCTCTACATGCCTTTGTCTAAGGCCCTTCAAATCCTTGTTAAAAAAGGACATCTCAAACCCCTCGAGCCTCGGCCTCTCCCGAATCCCCTTCCAGCTAAGCATGATGGTACCCAGTACTGTGCATACCATCAACAAACCGGTCACAGCACCGACAATTGCTTCCGCCTTCACCATGAAGTACAGGACTTGATTGACAGTGGGGTTGTCCTCTCGCCAAGCTCGGCGAAGTCTACCATCACTGGGTCAGTGAACTTCGAGGATAGTATGAGTATGTGATCAGGGGTTGGACCACCTGCGGATGGTGCACGGTTTACCATAGATGTGGCGTATGGCACGCATTATTTTGAGCATTCGTGAAATGCTGGGTTTTGTAGTTTCGGGCTTAGGTGTTGAGTCAGTTCTATGGTTTTGTTTTGAGTCTATCTCACTGCTTTGAGTCAACCTTTTTTTGCTTAAGGGTCTGTCTTGTTGTATCGAGTCAGTGCTGTTGTACAAAGGTCGGGTGATTCCAGGCGTGGTACCTCAGGCATCACCATTTTGTTTCGCGTTTATCTTTTCGTTTTCTTTTGAGTCTGTTTCTGCTGTGGAGCCAGTTGCAACCAGGAAATCTGAATGAAACAGCTGTGGCTATCATGTTTTTGTGCTTATCGCTACTTTGAGCATGTTGTGCTGACGAAGTTTGGATGAAACGGCAGTGCTTCTCACCTGCTCTTCTGTGCCTTTTAAATTATTGCATTGACCTAAGTTTTTCAAAACGTTTTGAACACTGTGAGGAAAACGAAGAGGGAGGAATTCCTTGGGTTTTGCAAAATTTGATCAATTGAGAGAAAGAGAGGCATGCTAAGCCCTTAATGAATGAGATCATGTTTGTTAATGTGATTACTGAGAAGGATCCTGGCTTGATCTAGATGGGTTCCACACTGTCTTCAGCGCGAGCAACTAGTCGCTTTCTTAAAAGATTTCAAAAAATATTTTGCGCAGTCTTGCGAAGACCTGTGTGGAATCGCTCTTGAGATTGTGCAGCTTAGGATCACTCTCAGCCTTGAGACTCGACCCCTTTACTTTTGAACCTTGAACTTGGATTCATAATGTTCAACAGTCAACCACAGTGTGAGGCCCGTGTGGCCAGATTTGAAGCAGCCCACGAACCAGGGGCAAGAAAGTCAAAGGAAGCTTGCAAAGCTGGATCAGAAGCACCCCTCGAACTAGGGACAAAAAATGTCAGATGTACTCGAAGAGTCAAGAAAATTGGGATGTTTCTCAAGCTAACGAAGATCGGCAAGAATGCCAAATCCCAGAAGGGAGGAAAGAAGAAAGTATTGCTGAAGGACAGCCAAGTTCCTATCCACAACACTAGGGGCAATTCAGCCTCCCATTGGATGGACTCCTACATCATTAGCAAACAACAGCCACTCTCTTGGATTCAGATGGCTTCGAGATCTCAAAACCATTTGGCATGGACAAAGCTACACTTTTACCCTTGAGAGGCTCGCTGGGCCGAAAACCCGGAAGAGCGGCCCAGGCAAAAGTTAGAGCAAGAAAAGAAGAAAAAGAAAAGAACAAAAGAACAAAAAAGAAAAATGCAAAGAAAAGAACAAAAAGAAAAAAAAAAAAGAAGAAAAGGAATGAAAAGAAAAGAAGAACATAGCTCCCTGGGCCGAAAACCCGCAAAGGGTGGCCTTGGCAAAAGTTAGAGCACAAAAGGAGAGGTTAATACCCGAGTGTACCTTAACCCTGAACTACGTAAGGCTTGATTCCCATCTTTGGGATACGTAGGCAACTTCATTCTGAAGTCCAGCTGTAAAACACTTCAAATTTGACTGTGTCCATGTAGTGATTTTGATCATCTTTGCCTTATCTGTACCTGAGAGTTCGGTTGTGATTGACACTCTGAGGACTGATTACAATGCGTTGCGGCACCATTCAAACAAGGGGCAACTTTCCATTGCCATACAGTGCGCTGCGGCACCATTCAAACAAGGGGCAACTTTCCGTTGCCATACAGTGCGCTGTGGCACCATTCAAACAAAGGGCAACTTTCGTTGCCGAACAGTGTGCTACGGTGCTGTTTAAACAAGGGGGCAATTTCCCATTGCCATACGGTGTCGTTTAGACAAGGGGCAATTTTCCTTCGGATCTGAGGTTGTGCATCTCAAGAGTAGGTTCCATGCTCGTTGAGCAGTGGCCATTTGCAAAAATAATTTTTGAGAATTTTTACTGAGGTTGACTAATTTTCTCGAAAAGTATTCCATTTTTCAAAACTGGACCATTTCTTGGACCAAAAAAAAAGGAAAATTTTCAGTGCTCATAACCTGACTTGCATGATTTCAAATCAGAAAATCAAACAAGTGTGTTAATCTAACTCTCATTTTGGTTAAAATGGTTTTAGCAAAAGCAAAAAAAACAAAAAATGGTCAAAATGATGAACTAAGGGCACAGTTGAGTCAGGCTTTCTGTCTTTTCCCCTTTATCAACGCACTTGCCAGAAAGGGCATCATACCTGCCGAAAAAGGGGCACAACTGAAGCTAACAAGCAAAGAGTTGAAAGCTCTCTCATCCTCCAAGCAGCGAAGTATCAAGTCGGGTGCGAAGCACGAATTGGAATGAATCAAGATACTCCTTCATCAGGGGCATCGACTAAATGTCACCGAAGGAAATAGCCGCGAGCTGATAACATTGGGCATGAGCCCACAACTTCTTGTTTATCCACCAACCACCCAAGGGAGGGATAAAAAAAATGAGAGATTAAAGAATAGATAGATGTGCGTGGAGAGAAAAAGTTAAGGAAAATGGCTTTTTCAGAAAAGCAGAGCCTGAGGGCCGAGTGATATGAGAATCACAAATGAGAAAGGGTGGGAAACAATACCCGGGAGAAACTGGCGCCTCGTGCACTAACAGGTCACTTGCCATTGGAACATGTCTGTGTGTCGTGTCAGTCGTTTTGATTGTCTCGATTCTTGTTTCGAGTCGTTTCGGGTATCTATAGACGTGTTTAGGTTGTCTTACCTTGTCTTTCTCTTTGTTGTTAAGTCATGCCGTGTTGCGTTCAGTTGTAGGCTCAATACCCAGTTGAGAACTTATTCTCCTTCTCAATTTCAAAAATCGTTTTATGCTCAAAGTGCCGTGTCGTCCTCCACATTTGTGCAAAACAAGATTTTGTTCTTTCAAAAACCGCAGGGTTCAACCCGGTCATGTGAAAATAGTAAAACCAGGACCTATCTGAAGCTATATAGGTTCCAGACTTCGAGGCAAAAGAAAAAGGAAAAATGTCGGGCATCTGAGTTTGTTTCAACTTCTACAAGTTCCGTCGTCGCGTCCTGTATGTCCAGAATGAGCCGTGTGTTCAAAATTAAAAGAATACTGTGTTATGAGCCGTGTGTTCAGATCGAGCAGAGTTGTGATATGAACTGCGTGTTCAAAATTGAAATGAATGAGTTGCGTGTTCAAAATGAAATATAGAAGCTGCGTGCAAATAAGATGAATGAGCTGTGTGTTCAGAAGTGAAGTGTATGGACTGTGTGTTCAGTATGAGCTGCATGTTCAAAATTGAAATGAATGAGCTGCGTGTTCAGAATGAAATATGGAAGCTGCGTGCAAATAAGATGAATGAGCTGTGTGTTCAGAAGTGAAGTGTATGGACTGTGTGTTCAGTATGAGCTGCATGTTCAAAATTGAAATGAATGAGCTGCGTGTTCAGAATGAAATATATAAGCTGCATGCAAATGAGATGAATGAGCTGTGTGTTCAAAAGTAAAGTGTATGAACTGTGTGTCCAGTATAAGCTGCGTGCAAATGAAATGAATGAGCTGCGTGTTTAGAAGAGAAATGTATGGGCTGCGTGTTCAGAAATTCAACAGTTTGGGCTGCGTGTTCAACTCTCAACAAGTGTGTGCTGCGTGTTCACATTCAAAAATTTGGGCTGCGTGTTCAGAAATTCAACAGCTTAGGCTGCGTGTTCAACTCTCAACAAGTGTGTGCTGCATGTTCACCTTCAAAATATGGGCTGCGTGTTCAGAAATTCAAAAGTTTGGGCTGCGTGTTCAACTTTCAATCAGTGTATGCTGCGTGTTCATGACAAAATGTTTGAGCTGCGTGTTTAGAATTGAAATGTGTGAGCTGTGTGTTCAAATGAGCTGCGTGTTCAGAATTAAGAATAAGCTGCGTACAAATGAAATGAATAAGCTGTGTGCAAATGAAATGTATGAATTGTGTGTTCAAGTGTGTGCTGCGTATTCACATTCAAAATGGGCTGCGCGTTCAGAAATTCAAAGTTTGGGCTGCGTGTTCAACTATTCAAGACATGTGGGCTGCGTGTGCACGACAAGAGTTTGGGCTGCGTGTTCAGATTTCAAAAACTGTGGGTTGTGTGTTCACGACAACAAGTTTGAGCTGTGTGTTCAGATTTCAAGAAAATATGGGCTGCGTGTTCAGAAATCAACAAGTTTGAGCTGTGTGTTCAGATTTTAAACTGTGGGCTGTGTGTTCAGATTTCAAGAACTGTGGGCTGTGTGTTCACCTTAAGAGTTGAGCCGTGTGTTCAACTTTCAGAAACTGTGGGCTGTGTGTTCACCTCAAGAGTTTGGGCCGTGTGTTCAACTTTCAGAAACTGTGGGCTGTGTGTTCACCTCAAGAGTTTGGGCCGTGTGTTCAACTTTCAGAAACTGTGGGCTGTGTGTTCACCTCAAGAGTTTGGGCCGTGTGTTCAACTTTCGGAAACTGTGGGTTGTGTGTTCACCTCAAGAGCTTGGGCCGTGTGTTCAACTTTCAAAAATAGTGGGCTGTGCGTTCACCTCAAGAGTTTGGGCTGTGTGTTCAACTTTCAGAAACAATGGGCTGTGTGTTCACCTCAAGAGTTAGGGCTGTGTGTTCAACTTTCAAAAACTGTGGGCTGTGTGTTCACCTCAAAAGTTTGGGCTGCGTGTTCAACTTTTCACAAGTGTGTGTTGCGTGTCTACAATAAAAAAATGAGCTGTGTGCCAGAAAAAACGAGTTGTGTGCCCGAAGAACGAGTTGTGTGCCCAAAGAACGAGCTGTGTGCTCGAAAAATGAGCTTTGTGCCCGAAGAAGGAGCTGTGTGCCCGAAAATGAGCTGTGTGCCCAAAGAACGAGCTGTGTGCCCGAAAAATGAGCTGTGTGCCCAAAGAACGAGCTGTGTGCCCGAAAAATGAGCTGTGTGCCCAAAGAACGAGCTATGTGCCCGAAAAATGAGCTGTGTGCCTGAAGAAGGAGCTGTGTGCCCGAAAACGAGCTGTGTGCCCGAAGAACGAGCTGTGTGCCCCAAGACCGAGCTGTGTGCCCAGAAAACGAGCTGTGTGCCCAAAGAACGAGCTGTGTGCCCGAAAAACGAGCTGTGTGCCCGAAAAATGAGCTGTGTGCCCCCAAAACGAGCTGTGTGCCCAAAGAACGAGCTGTGTGCCTGAAGAACGAGCTGTGTGCCCAGAAAATGAGTTGTGTGCCCAAAGAACGAGCTGTGTGCCTGGAAAACGAGCTGTGTGCTCGAAAAACGAGTTGTGTGCCCGAAAACTGAGCTGTGTGCCCCCAAGATGAGCTGTGTGCCCAAGATCTGCTATGTGCCCGAAATGAGCTGCGTGCCCGAAATGAGCTGTGTGCCTGAATGAGCTATGTGCCCAAAAGAGCCGCGTACCAAATAAACAGAATATTGTGTTGTGAGCCGCGTGCCAAACAAACGAAGTGTTGTGTTGTGAACTGTGTGCCAAATGAATAGAAGGCTGTGTCGTAAGCTATGTGCCAAGTCTTGCATTGTGCACGCATTTTATCGCACTATTTTGCGCATCGCGCTATCTTGCGCACCTCCATCGCCCTGTTTTGTGCATTGCATACCACTCGCGCTATTTTGCGCATCGCGCTATCTTGCGCACTTCAATCGCACTGTCTTGTGCATCATATCATTCGCGCTATTTTGCGCATCGCACTTTTATCGCGCTATTTTGTGCATCACACTATTTTGTGCACCTTACTTGCATTGTGCATGCATTTTATCGCACTATCTTGCGTACCTTACCTGCACTTGTTAGTGCATTGCATCGCGCTATCTTGCGCACCTTATCTGCATAGCACTGTTTTGTGCATTCACCCTACTCGCACTGTTTTGTGCACCTTTAGCTCGCACTGTCTTGTGCACTCACCTGGTCTGGGAGACCTTAAATCCTCTAGTCTAGGAGACCTTCAATCCTGTATCTTTATTCACACTGTCTTGTGCGCCTACGCTGGTCTAGAAGACCTTAAATCCTCTAAAGGTGCAATTCCTTTGGTGTTTGTCGTGCCCGAACGACTTCCGGTGGTCTGGTATAGCCACCTGCCTGTGTTTGCGGTGAGTTCTTAGGAGACCAACTGACACGGTGAAAACTAGAGTTCGAATGGCTCTTGCCTAGAACGCAAAGGTTCAGGATTTCCGAGACTAAAGTCTGGTTTAAATACCCAGAGGTATATCCTTGGCTTGAAATCTGTATGGCAGCCCCATAGATTGAGATAGCATGTGTATGCGCCTCAATTCTGGATACTGAATCAACCTAGTCTGTCACCCTGTTGGAGAATAGGGAAAGTTGCGACCATGGCCAGGGAGAAAAGTAGTACCTGTGGTTCAACCGAAAAGAAGGGGAAGATTCCTACATCAGCATGAGGTAAGACATTGGCTGAGGTAGGTCATTGCCAATTGCCCCTGTAAGGTACCTTCACTTCCTATCTATTGCATCACATTATGTTTATTGCATTGTATATAGCATATATTGCATGCATTTATTGCATATCCGTTGGATCACCTCCATTCTGTCTCTCGCGCCTTTCCATATTAAGCTTGGTTTGGCATGTGCCCATACTTTCCACGTTGAAGCTGGTTATGAGATTGTGTACGCACCTATTCCACTGATGGATTGTGGTTTGAGGGTGACGGCACCATTTCCGTGTTAGACGTGGTTTGTTTGTGTCCATGCCTTGTCTAGGCAAGATACGGTTTGGCCGCGCGCCTTATCTATTGCATTCATTACATTGTGGTGTAGTGTGTTGCATCCAGCATTTAGGATCATGATCTTTCCTCAGCAGATCATTCCTCACTTATATCATGCCACCCATTACTTGTATCTTGTGTTTCTGTCTACACACACATAGACCTGTATGTGTACGCGCCTATTCCACTGAGGGGATTGTGGTTTGAGGGTGTCGGCACCTTTTCTATGGTAGACGGAGTTTGATTTTGCATCTCCATCCTCTTCATGATATTTGCGTGGTTTTGTACCGCTTATGGTTTGATCATCCCAAATGCATTGCATATCATTTGCATTGTTTCATTACATTGCATTGCATAAATCCTGAATTTTTAAATCGGCTTCGCTTAGCGTATAAGTCCAATTATCAAACTGGCTTCGCGGAAAGCGTATAAGTCCAATTTTCAAACCGGCTTCACGTAGCGTATAAGTCCAATTGTCAAAATCTTCTTGCATATCATTTTGCATTTTGCCCCCTGCTTGCGGCATGCCTTCGGCACATCTTTGTTTATCTCGCATGTTTGTCTAAGTCTTCGGCCTTGTCAAAAATGGGTCGTCTCTGGGCTTTGACATTCACTCCCGTCACTTATGACTTCTGAGTTCTGTCAAAGACGGGCAACTGTAGACACCCCATTTTTGACCGACCTTAAGATTCAGACGTCATCGATTGAGCGCTCGATGATGACGCATATTGTACTCGTTCTGGAGTTTCAGAGTCTCGGCTGCGAGCCTTGCCTCCGGACTTCCGGGCTCTTTTGTGCTTTGCCTCGGTTTGCGAACCAGGTCCTGTTTTCTCTATTTTCTCTTCTCGAAGGGAGGGAGAGGTCTCCTAGACTATCTCTCAGTGGCCGTAGGCTACGTTTCGTGGTCGTAGGCCATTTTTCCCATTTGGAGGCCGATTCTCAGTTTTTGGAGCCGTCGGCCATGCGCCTCGGTTCGGGACAGCTTAATTACCTCTGTTTGCTCCAGTTTTTGGCACACACCTTTTGTCCTCCCTTTTGAGGGACACTGTGGCCTGAGAGACCACCTTCGTGGTCGAACGCTACTTCCTGTGCCCAACAGCCTGTTTTCGGGGCCCCGAACTGCGCGTTTTGGCCTCCGAACCTTATTTTGCATCCGTCTTGGTCCATTTTTGGCAAGACCTTATTTTCATTGTTAGAAAGGTTGTAGGAGGGTGGGAGACCAGCAATTTTTTTGAAAAACCAGCTTTTCTCTTCATTGCTCTTCGTCGCCCGATTTTCTTACTAGAAAGCTGGTTTTTCCCACTCCCGGGCCACTTTTTCTGACTTTCCACCACACCATTGTGTTGTACACACCTAGGAGGCCACCAATATGGGCAGGCCGACCAGTAATTGTCCCTGACCCTTTTGAACCCCTCTAAAAAGCTGGTTTTTCTCTCTCCTGGTTCACATTTTCTGGTTTTTGACCATACAGCTGTGTTGCACTCATCTGGAAGGCCACCTTTTTGGGGTGGCCGACCAGCAATTCTTGTTGACCCCTTTGACCCCTGGTCGACCGACCAAAGGAGGTGGCCGGCCATTTTTGTCCCTCCTGGTGCATTCCAGCTGTGCCAGCTGTTTTGCACCAGACCCTCTGTCCGAGGGTCTGTCCTTTTGGAGGGCCATTTGAATTGGTTTTTCCCCTCTTTTTTTTTTCGGCTTCTCTCCTCTATAAAGCCAACACTTGAGCTTCATTTCTAAGGGTTAGAAAATCAACTGGGGCATTGGTATACAATCCTCAATATCTCTCTCATCCAAGCTTCAAAACACCCTTGACCTTGCACCATTTACACACCAATTCATAGCCTACCACCTCCATACTCCATTCCAGCAACTTGGAGGCCATTTGTAGAGGTTGAAAGCTCAGAATCTTGGACCAAAAGCTGCTGGAAATCTGCTCTTCAAGGGTGAGTCCCTATTTCCCATTTTCTTGCCCTATTTTGCATGATTGATTAGCCTTATTTGCAAGCATTTCTGGGCTTCGACCTGAATTGACAATCGTCTTATTTTGAGCTTATATTCATGTTTGATCCATAACATTTTTCTGTTTGAGGTCTTCTACTCCCCCTTTGTGCTTTATCTCTCTTTTAGGGCTTATCTTGCATAATATAATAGCTTTATTTGTGAGCATTTATGGGCTTCGAGCCAAACTGTAAAGTGCCTTGTTTTGAGCCCCTCTTCAACTTTTTTGAAGGGCTCTATGCTGTTTGAGGCCATCTGCTGCCCCTTGCCTTCTATCTCTCTTTTAGGGTTATTTTTGTGTCATGTTTTAGCCTTACTTGTGAATATTTTCGAGGCTTGATATAAACTGGAAAAAGTCTTGTTTTGGCCTCCTCTTTGAGTTTTTATAAGGTCTCTTCTCTTTTTGGGGTCATCTTCCCCCTATGCATGCTTCATTCCTTCATGATTAGGGCTATGCATTAGAGCACTTGCATTGGCCATGGTTTGGGTGCATTCTTGAAGGCCAAAATCAGAGGGGGGTGACCCCCTCTCTCCTTGTCTTGTTTGGTGGCCTTCTTGGCCTTCCAAAGGACTCCCATTTTGCATGCACTGAAGTCACTTTCTAGGCCTCATTCTGGGATTTTTAAGGTCTTCCTTGGCTCTGTCCAAGGCCCTTTTGGCCATATTTTATGTCTATGTTGCATGTGTAGAGAAATCCCATTCAAGGCCTTTCAAAGAGGCCTTTCTTTGCATGTTTCCGAGACTGATTTCAGGACCCATTTTGTGAGTTTTAGGGCTGTCATATTCCATTTCTAGAGGTGGTTTTGCTATGTTACATGTCTATTTTGTATGTGCTTAACAACCCCTTGCATGGCCCTCCAAAGAAGCCCCTCATTTTTGCATGCATTGGCTACATTTCAGTGATTATTTGGGCATATTTTGGCATGTTTTATTCACTGTTTTTCGCTGGTTTGATGAGTTCTCATATGGTTCATATACATGCCATGTAAACCATGCTTGCTAGCCAATGTTGCATGCTATTTTAGTCCATCATTTTAGCATCTTTTGGCCATGCTTTAAACTAGAAATGTGCATGTTTTGGGACTGCCTTGGCTCTATCTTTAGACTTCATGATCAAATAAAGCTTTCTTTGTATGCTTGTGGTTCAATGCATGTGCCTAGTTTTGAGTTTCGGGGCTTATTCCATACATCGGGTGCCATATTTCCATGTTTTGGGACCATTTAGCATCATGTTTCAGTGCTAGAAATTACATGTTCATAGGCCATCTTTCATCCCTTGCCATGCTTTGGTAGAGTGACATTTTATGCCTTAGGTTCGGTCCTCGGTATGCATGCATGTGTGCACGCATTTCGATTGTCTCATTTTCATCTAATGGCCACTGACGTGAGTGTGGCTAAGGTCCACTCATGTTGGTGTAAGTCCATCATGCATTGTGTATGCCATTTCAGTCCATAGCATTGCGTATGCTAGGTTGTATGTTAGAGCGTTGTGTATGCCATGTTGCATCGAGCATTGTGTATGCCATTTCATAGCATTGCGTATGCTAGGTTGTATGTTAGTCACATTGTGTATGCCATCTCATTTGCATCGTGTTTGGGATAGGAGTTAGCCCAAGGACGGGAAAACAAGGGACGTTTCGTACTCCAAGTGACGGAACGTGTATCAATTCCCGGTCGCCGACACTCCGGATTAACCATGATGGAGTCTCGGTCTTGTTGTGTTTATATGTGCATTCATTTCATATTGAGTCGTGCAATTCGACTCCTCGGCCATCATGCATCGAGATGCGTGATTGGTGGCATGAGGATCGAGGTGTGCATACATATGTGAAAATACTTTGCCATGCCCTTTCTTGCTCTCTGTTGTAGCAAATTAGAAACCGCCAGTCTTTTGGAGCTGCGCGCAATATTTTGGGCTTAATTGTAAACAGAGGCTAATCGGGGCATCGTAAGGGATTTCCGCGCAAGGCAACTCAAGCATGCATCATTCATGATCCGAAACAGAGCTGAGGCAGTCCATAGGCTTGCATGCTAATTTACTGCTTTCCTAGTTAATTTGTTAATTAATTAGGGTTTTGTACTTATTCAAACTGTAATTATTTATTCGGACTGTATTATTTATTCGGACCCTCCGAGCGAGGGCACAACTGTAATAAGTGTGCGTGCGTGTGATGTATATTTTCCAACCCCACGTCTTTCTCCCTTTTATTTACCAGTTTGTGATGGTTAGTTTAGGGCATGTTTCAATTAGCATACAGTATGATAGCATGTTTGCATTCAGTCATCTGTTTCGCATGCACGGGGCTCGGCGCATCATACTAACTGCATTGTATTTCAATTCCGAGTTGAATACTTGTTAGTTATAGCATTTCACATGCCATCTTTAGAATAGCCGAGCCTGCTATAGTTGCATATGTTGCATTAGGCATTTCTATATAGTTAGGATCATGCATGGATTTCTAACATAGCTTCTGTTTTGGCTTGGAGTACTCGGTAAGTGGTTACGCTTTAGCATCCTTGCATGCATGTGAGTGACTGCCATGATAGCATGCTTACCATGAGGCTAAATGCTTATATGATATACCTGTCTGAATGCCTGTGGGTGAAGGTTGGATTATCTGAATTGGAGCAATGCATTGACTGTGAGTTTTAAGCCCACTAGATAGTGGCGAAACCATGTTTTCTAAGCCCACCCGAGGGTGGCAAAATCTGCATTTTAAGCCTACTTGCGAATAGCAAACCATTTTCAAAACAAACATGAAATCTTTCGTTCCAATTCAGGCAACCCAGTCTATACTTGTATGCTGTGCACATCACATAGTAAATCTAGGCTAATAACCGGAGTAAGAACACATAATGTTTTCAAAACTTGATATCATGGTTAGTAGAGGCCGATCTTTGATCGGGCGAGCGGGGGTGCTCACGAAGTGATCTTCTCCAATCATACCTAAGTTCCCGAGCCGAGGCAACTTTGGTGATGACGGACACATGGCCTTAGGCACGAGTCAGGGTTTCCTAAATTTCCCAAAATAAAATATTTAGGTGGCGACTCTGTATCTGGCAAAGCAGTCCATGTTTGGCACTTTTTTCAAAAATCTGTTTTCTCAAAACGATTTGCCGGATTTAGACTCTTTGGTTCAGATTGAGAACCGTGACAATTTGAGTCCGAACTGTAGTGAGCCCAAAATGAACAGAACGGGACTCATCCTCCCGGGGCGTTCGGGGACGTCTACAACTTCCCCCGAAGATGGTTGCCCAACAACATTAGAGTGGGTAGATGCTGGCTGGTGACCGGGTGAATTGGCCTCGCGAGAAAGACCAAAGCTGCCTGCACCATCATGTCACTCTGAAAAGAGGTCATCCATCTAGTAGTCTCCAACGTTCAGATCTAGTACAGCAGTGGTCAACTGGGATAGCCCAAGGTTAGCTGGCACTTCCAGAAAGTGAGTGAGGAACAAGTCTGCCAGCTATTCAGAGGTTGCAGAAGCAACTGGGTCAAAGGTCCCAGCGACAGCAGTAACAGTGTGGGTGGCTAAAGTGATAGCTACCTCTGCAATTCAGTCCAAATTCAGAGGGGCCATAGCAGAAACAGTGGAAGTAGCTGCTACACTTGCACTCCCCTCAGCCACTTGGATGTTTGGTGATGGGGTCTGTTGAACCAATGGAGACTCAGTGGACTGGGAAGAACCACCATGTGCAACTCCAAAGGAAGGTGGTGCAACTTCCAGTGGCTCTCTCATGCCACGATCTTCCCTTGCGGTCTCAGGGACAAAATCATCTCCACCGACAAAGCAATGGTCGGAGTGCACAGAATCAGCGGGGTTTAGAGGCTCTGCACCCTCGGTAACTAGACCACCCGTAGTAACTTCCACAGCAGCGGGAACTTCTTCATCTTCTGCAGCCTCCACAACTGCCTCAGCCTCGATAATTAGTGCGGCTCCAACATTTGGTTCTTTTACAACATTTGGAAGTACCATCATGCTGGTCCTGAATCTTATGACCCTTGTAGCAATGGGAAGGTCTTCGTCGTCGTCTGAATCTAAGGAAATTTCGATGGCGGTAGAAGATCCTCTAGGGCCTGAGGGTGGTATAGCCGGTGGGCCCTGAAAAGGAAAAAAAGATGATGTGATTACTAAAGTAAATATAAAAAGCCCAATGAAGTAATGCAAAATATTTTCTAAGTGTGGCTACCTTTCAGAGTCTCTTCCTACTTGGTGAGGCACGTGCCTCGGTAACTGATGCCGCTACTGCTTGGGTTGCTCTCAATCTGGAGCGGGTCATGCGTACTGTTGTGTCAACTTGAGGGGGAGCAATTTGCAAAGGTTAAATGGACATTGCCGCAGACGGGTGAGGCTCGTCCACGGCAAACAGGGATAGAAGCTTGAAACGGCAGAACACACTGGTCTGTTTCCCTCGACCAGAGGGGAGACGAAGGGATAAGTCAAGCTGCGGAATGGGTTCTATCGCAAGGGACAACGGGAGCACTGTTGCAAAAGTTGAAGAAAGAATTGAGGTTGCGGTGCCAGAACAGCCTGTTACTGGGAGTAAAGGCGCCCTCTCTCCCAAGTGAGGAAAGCTTCATGAAGCTTTAGCCCTCCACAAGTAGAGAGGTATAATCACGGGCAAACCACTGAAAGCTCTAGTGGAAATCAGTCTGAGGCGGAGGGGCATGTGGGACACCTAGATCCATGCTGAACTGCCTAAGGACCATGTCCGGTCGATAGACGACACTGGACATGCCCTCCTCGTTCCACACGGGTAGAAATCTGGGGCGTATCATAGCAACAATAAGAAGTGAGTTGGCCTAGACACTGTCGATGGAGAAATCAGCATGAAGAGCCTCAGAAAAATAAAATGGAACCACAGAAATGCCTAGAAGAAGCTGAGTGAAAGGGCAGAACACACACTCCTCCATGCGGTTGAAGTAATCCGCCAAGGGTCTATTGGTGCTAAGACTAGACCACCGAGAGATGTGAGGGAGGGATTGGAGCACTTGCCTCGTGACAGGTCAACCCTCTGCATCGAGAACAGGGCGACCCTCTGTATCAAGGACTTCATCGGTGAAGAAGGGCCCATGTTCTTTAGGGACATGGCCCATAGCAAGGAATATCTCATAGAAAAAAGCAGTTAGGAGCTGAGTGTGTACAAAGCTCCACACATCATAGTGGCCCATGGATCGCTCCATGTCCAAATGGATCAGGTTAAGGCAGAAGTATAAGTTCCCCAAGAAGAGTGGGGCTAGAGGGATTTGACTACCGCTGCGGTGTTTTACAGCCAAAGGAAACACTAGGGGATTGATGCTCTCGGTGGGGTTGCTAGGGAGAACAAAAAAAGAGATGAAATAACTGATGAAGGCGACCAAGTACAAGTCGCCGTGGTAGCCTGGCCCAACTACTGAGTCACGGCTCTCCTCTGTGATGTCGCCCACAACTAGTTACAGGTCCTTGAAGAAATGCTTCAGCCAAGAAAGAAAGGTGGTTTTATCTCTCTTAGGTCTCTCATGGAGAAGTTTCCCAGTCTTAAGGTCGTACCGGGAACCATACTTCCGTGCCTCCCGAAAAGGTGCTTTGGAGGGCAGTGATAATAACTTGTTCTGCAGAAGTTAGGGACACTGGATCGAAGGGGTGATCTCCACGGGTGCTCAAGCGCAGAAGGATGGCAACATCTTCTAGGGTTGGGGTTATCTCCCCGCATGCCAAGGCAAAAGTGTGAGTGTCGTGGCTCTAGCAGGAGACAACCATGTCAGTGTTGGTCTGTACCTTGCACACTGATAACTCCCTCGAAATCAAAATGGAATTAAAGAGACGAATATCCCGCAAGCGCTGCTCGAACCCATCATTTGAATGATATCATCAACCCAGAAAGACCAGTCTGCTCGGGGGGCCCGAGTGAGTGCGATAGTAGATGTATGAATGGGGGTGCTGACACACTTCCCCAGACCTATTATGACCTGTCAGTCAAAAAGAGGCACCTTTTCAAAGCCCATGCAACTTCTGATCCAACCGACGCAACCCTTGGGTTACTTGCTGACGTCATGCACGCGCGAGAAACTAGGAGCGTGTTCCCCATGCGCTCAGGGGCAAATGTAAAAGGTCAGAAATTAAGCCCCAAATTAAGTATGTGCCTAAGTACTGAGGTCGCCCCAAATAGGCGACCAGGAACGAAAAAAGGGAGCATGGGCCAAAGCCCAAGGGAAGTGGGCCAACAGTGCGCTGAAGCAGGTCTGACCCGCCAAGGGTCCAAATGGACTCCACGAAGGAAAATGACTAAGTCAAGTTATAGCGGCAACACCTGCAACGGTGAAGTTGCGGAGGGAACATGTGCAGCGGGAAAGTTACTGAGGCACTTTGCCTTAGCGCCGCCACTCCTAATATCGTCGGTTCTGCCTTCATCTGAAGTTGCTAAGGCACTTTGCCTTAGCACCACCATTCTTAATATCTTCGGTTCTGCCACCATCTGAAGTTACTGAGGGAAAGAGAAAACTAAAGAAACTAAGTTGCAGAGGCAACACTTGCAGCGACCAAGTTGTGGAGGCATTTTGTCGGCGCCGCCATCTCCAATATTGTCGGTTTTGCTATTTGAACTTGCTGCAGGAAATGACTACCGTTGCAACCACTACTGCAGTAACTACGACCGCAACAACTAAGTTGTAGAGGGAATATCCTATCAAGGTGATAGCATCCTTTGAGAGAGGCATCCCTCTGCAAGTAGAGGCTAATGCTTGGCGCTAATAGCAGGCCCCAAGGCATTACTAGCCTAGGGCTGATAGCAGACCCCAAAGTTCATATAACTTGGCATTGATAGCAGGCCCCAAGACTTACTAGTTGGAGCCGATAGTAGGCCCAAAGACACCAGTTTACTACGGCGATCCCGCGAAGATGGGAGCAGGGTAGCCCGAACATAAGGGACTCCCTTTCCATTACCCAGGTCATGAACCTGCCTTGGTCGTACAGGCAGGACTAAGGAAGCCCCCTTAGGCTTGGTACTAAGGCACTGCATGGCTAATAACAGGCTTGCCTGTGGCCTTCACCCTGGGAAGTTGGAGAGTTTGTGGTTAGGTGGCTAAGGGTGAAGGCTTCACTGAGATGAACACAAACATAGCTGATAGCAGGCTAATGGAGTCCTGGGAACGCATATACTGGCCAAATAGAACTAAGAAGGCAAGTGCAGCAACAAGGTTCGCCGCTACAAGTGCACTTACTGAGGTTCAGGTTGAGAAGGCAAGTGCAAAGGCAAGCACTCCTGCTGCAACTGCACTTGCTGAGGCTCAAGAGGGGGTTGTAGCACCAAATACTCCTATTGTAACTATACTTGTTGAGGTTCAAAAAAGGTAGTTGCAGAGGCAAACATATAGTACACAGTACATGCAGAGAGACACGTGACAGCTTCATCCTGGTGGCTCAAGGCAGAATATTCCATGTGATCCTCTGGGACACATGTCTTCTCTCTATTTGGCCACTTGGTGTCCTCTTGGCACTAAGGAAAAGCCTATAAATAGAACCTGTTTCCCAAGGTTCAAAAAGAGAAATTTTGGCATTTTGGGAGAGATGTTGCCCATTTTGGTACTGCCATACATTTCTTCTTCAACCACTTGCTTCACCCTTACCCAGCTACACACTCTCCAACTCCCAGATAGTTGCTACAACTCATTCTCCAGCCAGTTCCACCATTGTTGAACCATTAACATAGTTTTGTCTCTCTAATCACCTCCCTAATCTTGAACCCCCTACACATATATAAACCCTAGGGGTGGTTGCTCTTGAGCATTAAATTTGAGGGATTTTCTTTTTATTTTTGGTACAAATTGTATATATTAAGTAGATAATTTGTGCACAAAAAATTAAATGAGCTGAAAGGCACAAGTATGTGTATATATATATGTGTAATAGTATTAGTTTGGGGTCAATGTGTGAATCTTATAAAAAGTGAGGGCTGAGGCTTAATTTATGAATTAGAAGATCTATTTAACTATAGAATTTAATTACATTAGAGTTAGGGAATGCATTTCAATTTAAGTTTCTCGGTTTTTAATTAAAAGACGATCAACCGAACGAACTTAATAAGAATTGAAAATGTTGGGTTTTGAGTACAATTAGGAAGTTAATTAATCAGTATTAAGGTTTTAGAAATGATTACTAAGTTATCAGAATCGATTAGAGTTCATATGATTCCAATCGTGACATGTTTTCGATTTTAAAATAAAATTACAAGTAAACGGAGAAATCAAGGGTATTTATTATAATAATCCAAAAAATAAGAGTCTTAATAGAATTTACAAAAGTCAACAGTCTCATACATATCGACGGCATGCATTCGATGCCAAAGTGATTTTTGTTATAATGCTTCAATCAACAAATGATGGTAAAAAGTAAACAATCAATTAGGCATAAGGGTCGGGTTGGACCCGAGCTGTCACAAATCATACTTTGAGGATCGAAAATATAATTAAGCCTTTTGAAAATAAAGATTACTTATATTAAAAACATTTAACTTTAGGTATAAAATCCTAACTAAGAAACATATAACACATCAAGCTCCAGCAATAAGGAGATCTGAAGTTATTTCTATATCTAAAGGTGTGTGCTAAACTGTAAATTTAGTAGAATATCAGCAACAAAGTTAATGATTAATGATTCATTTTAATCTCTCCGAATCACACTTTTACCAATAAAAATTTCAATTATGTGAGTTCGGATTGTAAAAATTATGTGAATGTAATGGTGTTGCCAAAAGAATTGCTCCAGTTTGTGATGTCCAACATGCTTTTCAAAAAGCATTGAAAAAAGTATAAATAAATAAATAAATAATTGGATAACTCGTAAAAATATCTATGACTCTTCCCCGGGCGTATCTTTTTATTTTATTTTATTAATTTTATAAAGCTTTTCACAAATTTTAAAATTTTTAGAGATGCGTCATGAAAGATATTGGGAGATCTTAGGGCACTTTCAACGGTGTATTATTTATTTTATTAAATTTGAATAAAAATTCTTTTTGTTATGGTCGATTTCAATGGAGGAATTTACATTTTATCAAACCACCGATTAATTGGGAGGACGACCAGGATAGTCGACTGATCAATTCAAAATTTTTACCAATTGAGAGGTCATTTAGGGGTCGACCGTCCAGTGTAAAATTTTTACAAAATTTTGGCTTTAGGTGGTCATTCGAGATGACATTCAGAGGGATATTTGGGGGTGAAAATATAACAGTAATGAACAATAATTTGATAAAAGATACAAAACATTCTCAGTTTGGTAAAAGATTTGGGATGTTCTCAATTTAATACCGTTTTAATAAAACTGTTTTAATTATAAATTTAATTAAACGTTAGAAATGACCTTAGGTAATATTTTGAAGTGGATGTTCTTTCAGCTGGTAAATGAACGATGGGAGACGGAAATAACTTTGGAACACTAATTTGTCGTGTCTCTTGACAATTTTATACATATTGTTTTCTTTTTTCAATTTCTTCGTTATCTTATGTTCAGTGATTTCTTGATGTATACAATGAAATAATTATTGGGTAAAGTGAAAATTTATATAATAAAAAAAAGAAAAAAAAATCAACAGTCATTATAAATTGTAGGAAGCAATATTGATAACTATTAGAACAATAACACTTGGGTTGCATTTGAATTATAAATCTTATTAGAAAATTAGTAAGAAAAAAGAAAAAAAAAAAAAAAAAAGACATGTGAAACATAATTATAATTTGTTCAAATTTTACTTACTTTATCTTTTTACATTTTTAAATTGGACAAATCACACTGATGGTCCTTACATTTTACTCATTGTGTTATTTTGATCTCTACATTTTTAATTAATACTATTTTGATTCTTAATTTTAAATTTTATATTAATTTGGTCCAATTGATAATATCGTTAATGTTTTTGTCTAAAAATAATCCCTGAATTTGTTGAGGTTAACTCACTAAAGTTAGTATATTTATAGTTTTACTCTAAAAGATATGACACACGCCATTTATATATATATATTAAGAGTTGTAATTAATTAGATTAAATTGAAACAAAATCATAAATTCAAGGTCAAAATCAAGTCAATTGAAATTACGGAGATCAAAATGACACAAGAACCAAAGTATAGAGACTAGTATCACAACTTGCCCTTTTAAATATTTATCCAAATCTAGGGATATGCGTAGTGCAATTCAGTGCAATTTGAGAATAAAATTAAAACTACGACGAATTGGTAAATTAATTTGCTACTTGTAACCATACAGCGGTTTAGCAATTTAGATATTTTTAACCTATTAGCTGATTAAAGAACAATCTTAAACAATTACCAAATATTTGTATAATCTATAAAATTAATTTGTATAATATTTTTTTTATATATATAACACTAATAGATTATATATATATATAATATTAATTTTTATCAAATTTTATATATAAAATCTCTCTTATATTAATGTTTATTTTGATATTTTATTATATATATATATATATGGGAGATGATACAATGTGCATCTTCAAAAAGATAGATATAGTATGCATTTCATAATTTTTTCACAAAATTTCATAACTTAAAGTCCAAAATGTCATAACTTTTTTAATACAAAAATTATAACTTTTTTTCATTAAAAAATGTCATAACAAAATCTCCAAGTGTCATAACAAAAATTATAAAATATCATAATATTATCATTCTTAACTTTATGATACACATAATAAATTCGCTATTTATAATTTTACTACAAAAAATCATAACATATATCACAAACAATTATAACATTTATCATAAAAAATCATAATTTTTTTATAATATAAATTATTTAAAAGAGTACACATTATAAATTTCTCCATATATATATAAACTGTACGGTAGACGATTTGAAAAGCGAATTATAACGCAGAATTAGGAAAAAGGCCGTGGATGGATGGAGACAAGGTTTGAAAATACTGTCCACTAAAGGCATAAAAAGTAGAGTAGGTAAAAATAAATAAATAAATTCAATAGCAATTTGATAAGCCCTCCTTAGATGACGAAAAACATATCATAGTGACGAAGAGCACTTTGTCACGTTATTATCAGAATCTTCTGGTGAAGACACCTTTCTTGACTTTGACTCTAACCCTCAATTATTTGAATCAGTGATGGTTTAGAAAACGTATTGTTTTGGGAGTTTATTAAAAATTAATTTTTTATTAACATTTTTTAGCTTTTCTGAAAAAATATATTAAAAAACGTTGATTAAAAATTATTTTTTTATTAGTATTTTTTAGTTTTTTTAAAAATATATATAAAAAAATAAAAAGATAATATAATATAAAATAGATTAAAAGCCAAAAATTAATTTTTAACTAAGCTCCCAAATTCTTTCCAATAAACATATCCGCAAAATAAATGGGTGATTGGAATTTAATTGGCAATTGTGCGATTCTCTTATAGATTACATCTCAATTATGAGTAAGGATCCGCTCCTCGCATCATTTTTTATTTATAGGGTCATTGGACTCATTTTTAGGTTTAATTTTGACAATTCGAAAGGTTCATATTTTAAGATTTGTTTAGTATATCATACTTGTAAAAAATCCAATTGATCGAATATTAGAAAGCATATGTTCGGAAAAATCGAACTAAAAATTATTTTTTTTTAAAAATTTAATAAACAGTTTTCCGAACACATGCTTTCTGATATCCGATCAACTTGATTTTTTACAGATATGATATACTGAACAAATCTTGAAATATGAACGGTTCGAATTATTAAAATTGGGCCTAAAAATGGGCCCAATAACCCTGCAAGCAAAAAATGTGAGGAGGGAGTGCAAAGAGGGATCTTGACTCCTCAATTATACCCAAAAAACAAAAAATCTCCATTATATATTCATAATTTTGAATCTAATTCTATGTAATAATAATTTTAAATTTGTAATATAACTTTTTCAAGACTTCGGGGTTGTTTGGGATGACCTAAATAAGTGAATTTTTTGTCTTTTTACGAAAAGATGTGCAGAAAAATAGAGAGATGATGTGTTGAAAAAAAGATAAAAAGATAAATTATTTTGTGTATGCCAAACTTGGCCTTCATGTGTGAAAATTTTAATACTTCCTGCAAAGAATGCTTTGTTCTTGATATTGCTTTTGAATTAGATGAGACCCATAATTATTTTTTGAATAAATTACAATAAAAAAAAAAAAAAGAAGAAAGAAAAGAGTTTGACTCTAATAACAAAATATATTTTTTATTTTTTATTTTATCAATTTACACCTTAATATTTTTATTTATTTTTAATTTAACTATTTGTCTATTTCTATTACGTAAAACCGATAAGAAAATAATATTTTAATTATTAAACTTAATATAGATATGTATAAAATATCTGAAATACCTTTTGTTTTATTGAGTTTAATGAGTAAAATTTTATATTTTCTGATCAATTTTACGTAATAAAAATAAGTAAATATCTTAAATTAAAAAAATAAAAAATTAATATTTATTTTGTGACAAGGGTTAAACATTGGAATTCTATTTGTAAATTCTCCTTATTTTTTATTTTTAAATAAATAAATAATTATATAAAAATATTATAATACACTGTGATAAAAAAATACTACTAAATTCTTACACGTGTCTTGACATTTTATAGATAAAGTTATTTCAGAAGACTAAAGTCTTATGTCGTGTCTTGACATTTTATAGATAAAGTCCTAGGCAATGTCAAATGGCTTTATCATTTTTTTTTTAATAAAAAAAAAAATTAGATTTGGATTTATCATCCATTGTATAATTATTTTAAGAGTAAATTGGTGATAAATACATGTTAAAGAGGGTATAAAATATTAAATCTAGTGGATATGTTTTATTCGTAAAAGGTTCACTTTTTGTGAAATAATTTTGTAAGAAATCGTTTATTATTTTTGGAGGACATTTTGTTTTCAATTTTACGTCTTAATTTATCTGTTGACTTTTTATTGACTATTTGCTAACATTTTTTTATCTGTTGCCTTTCGTTAACTATCTATTTAAATTTTTTTTCCTATATGTTATTTTTCCCTATCTATTCAAAAAAATTTCCTTATCTATTCAATTTTTTCCCCTTATTTGTTCAAATATCTATGCAAATCTTATTATCTGTTCAATTTTTTTCTTATCTGTTGAAATACCAAGTCAAACCAAATTTTATTTTATGTTCAAATTGTGCAATACATACAAAGAGATAGAGACTAATCTATTCAGTTTTTTTTTTTTTTTCTTCAAATCAAATTCTCATATAGAGTGATATATATATATATAGAGAGAGAGAGAGAGAGACTAATCTATTCGATTTTTTTATTTTTTTTTAATTTTTCTCTTCAAATCAAATTCTCATATAGAGTGAAATAGAGAGAGGGAGAGAGAGAGAGAGAGAGAGAGAGAAGAGATACTGATTTGTTAAAATACACCAAGTCACTATCTGTTCAAATCTTTCCCTCTTTCTCTCTCTTATTCTTTATATTTATCTATTGAAATTTCCACAACAATAACATTCTTTCATCAACAACATTCAACATCATCAAATCAACAACAACAAAACACAATACAGCACATCACAGATCAATAACTTAAAAAAAATAAAAAATATATAAAAAAAAAAAACAACACAAACCAACAACTTTAAAAAAAACAAAAAAAAGAAATGTTACACTCCAAAATTTGGACAATTACATATTAAATTAGGACTAAACCTCAATCAATATTCCATCATCCAAATCCTAAGGGTGTAACAAAATCTAAATGTTTTCGTCTCCATAAGGTTTAAATAAATTTTCATGCTCAAAAGATTACAAGGGATAAAAAAAAACTAACAAAACGCCAACTAAACCATCCATCATAATTTCATAACTATCCAATACCACCAACATTAAAGTAGCAACAAATAATCGAAACAACTTAAATAATGTAAAGTTAAAAATAACTCACATTGCCAAATTATCAAAATACTAAGGTCATAAAAAAAAGAAAAAAGAAAAAAAAAACTAATATCAACCGTAAACTCCAAAAAACAAAAGAAGTCTGAAAAACATATCCTATAATCGTAGTTATTTCTCGTCGCCACAGTAGTCCCAACTAATCCTACAAAATAAACTTGGTTGTGTTCAAATAGAACGCACCCCAAGATGCCAAGAGACAAAACGGGTTAGTATACAAGTATACTGGTATGAGTACAAGATTTGATACCCACGTGTCTACCAGACAAACAAAAGTACATTTAATTCTTGTTACGGGATAAGAAAAGTAGTTCCACCCTCACCTAGATAAAAGGGGTAGTTTCCTGAGATACAATGGAATTTAGTTTCTTTCCCGTACACAACTAAATATAAATTGAGTATAAAATAAACAAAATAAACATAAAAATATGGTGGATCAGTACTGCCAAAAAAAAAAAGAGTTAGTAAGACCCACTATTCTACAAAAAAATAAAATTACTATAATTTAATCATAAGTAAATTGCTGAATAAGTATAAAAATGCACAGTTTCATGCTTAAATCATTCAAATTGACCAAAACTCAAAGAGCTAACGTTGTACAGAATCAAATTTCCTAAAAGGCATTGCGCATGAATTTAGTAGAAACTGAACACGTTGAGAGAAAAACTTAATAGAAGAACCTAGACGAAATTCGATCAAAAAATTTGGAACTGAAAACGAAAATAAACTGCCCTAAGATGACTCTAAAATATGCATTGCTAAAATGAATAAAAACTTTTGTAATCAAGATCATCCGATTGCAAGTTCTAATCGATCTTTTTAGTAAAAACTTAAAATACAAGAGTTGTCTAGAATTACGTATATATGTCTCTGCTCATATTTCGTAATTTATTGAAGTTGTTAAATATTTTTTGAGATGTACAAATCAAAACAATTCAAACTATACCAATAAGTTCATATTTAATTCTTTGTACCTTAACTCCACTACTTTGGCCCTTCACTTCCGCCCTACACATATATCCCATGTGCCTCCTATATACCTAACATCGCTCTGAAGCCAAACTTGCACGGGGATAGCGTCCCGAGCTTGACCCATACACCCCAGATGGTCAGCATATACGTACGCACGTAAATCAAAGTACTTGTCTACTCTTGAGAACGAGGCAATAATATACATACATAACCCCTCATCTATTCATGAGAACAAACATAACAATGTTGAGCCTAAGGCATTTAAATAAATCTCATAATCCTTACTCTTTTTTTTCTTTTTCTTTTTTTTCTTTTATACACTTTTTCTCACCAACACTCAAATAAAACAATAATCCATGGAGTCATGATGGAGTATTCGGAATTTTTTTTCTGAGTTCCTAATTTATTTTAATTTCATATATCCATGAATGTGATTACATCCATAAAATAAATAAATATATATATATATATATATAAACCTTAAACCTTGCATACATAACTAATCAAAATAGTTGAAATCAATCTATCATCTTCATGCAAATACAATATCAAATGAACATCAAATAAATAAAAACAACGAATTAAACATAAATCAAGGGAAGTGGGTTTTGCACTCACAATTATTTTTTGAAGATCAAAGAGTTACTTGAAGAATTAATAAAGCTACCAAAATAAAACCCTAACCCTTTTGTTTTTCTCTCTACTTCACCTATCTCCTCTCTCTCTCTCTCTCTCTCTCTCTCTCTCTCTCTCTCTCTCTCTCTCTTTTCTTTTTTTGTTTTAGTGAGCCTTTAAAGCTGATAACGTAATTGACATATTATATTATATTATACAACTACAACATATATAAATATAAATATCCCATATAAGATCAATAGAAATAACTTTTATATATATATATAAATAATCGGATTAATTATATATAGTAAATAATACATTAAATTAATTAAATACCACATTAAATTCTCATGTAGCCACGCAATTAATGAAGTCCAAAAATGAAATAAGATAATAATAATAATAATAAATAATAATGACTTAAGAAAAATTAAGGTCGCTACAATATACACACCTCAAAAGAGTCCCGTCTTGAGATTCCATAGGGGAGAGTACTAAACAAAAAGCTCTGGGTGCATACGCCAAACTTTCTCTTCTAATTCCCAAGTGATATCATTCTCATCTTCGCTCCATTGCACTTTCACCAAGTTTACTTTCTTGCGCCACAACTACTTTACATCCTGGTCTAGAATAGTAACCAGTTGCACCACATACGTGAGATCATCACTAATCTCCAATACTTCTAGTGATACTACTTGGGAAGGGTCTTGCACACACTTCCGCAATAAAGATATATGGAACACGTTGTGAATCATAGCTAAAGCAGGTGGTAGGACTAATTTGTAAACCACATTACCAATCCTCTCAGTGATCTCATATGGTCCCACAAATCTAGATGCCAACTTTCCTTCCTTTTCGAACCGCATGATACTCTTCATCGGCAAGACCCTCAAAAGCACAAAATCTCCAACATTCAACTAAACCCCCTTACGTTTTCTATCACCGTAACTCTTCTGACGACTCTGTGTAGTCTTAGTACGTTCCTGAATAATGTTCACCTTCTTTGTGGTTTTTCTTACCAATTCTGGCTCTAACAACGGTGCATCTCCTACCTCCATCTAACAAGCAGGTGATTGATATAGCCTCTCATACAAAGCCTCAAAAGGTGCCATCCTGATACTTGAGTGATAACAATTATTATAAGAAAACTCCACCAATGGCAAGTGTTCTCCCCAACTACCACCAAAATTGAGAACATAAGCTCTCAACATATCCTTCAAGATCTAATTTATCCGCTTAGTTTGCCCATTTGTTTGAGGATGATAAGCCGTGCTCAGGTCTAACCTAGCACCCAAAGCATGCTGAAAACTCTCCCAAAACTCTTCCACAAACAACGTATCACAATCACAAACTATAGAAACTGGTGCGCTATGAAGTCACACTACCTCCCGAATATACAGCCTAGCCAATTTATCCACAATTCGGCGAACACTGATAGAAATAAAATGAGCAGACTTAGTTAGTCGATCCACTATCACCCAAATAGATTCATTACCTCACTTAGACCACGACAGTCCATCCATGAAGTCCATAGAGATGTACTCACATTTCCAAATAAGGATCTCAAGAGACTGCAAAAGTCCAAACTGTCGTCGGTGTTCTGCCTTAACCTGTTGACACACATAGCATCAAGAAACATATTCTTCTATGTCCTTCTTCATACCTTCCCACCAAAACGTCATCTTCAGGTCATGATACATCTTAGTCCTACCAGGGTAAATGGTATATCGGGACCTATAGGCATCATCCATAATCTCTTTCCTCAATTCAACAATGTTAGGTACACACAACCTGCCCCTAAATCGCAATCCCTCATCTGTGTCCATAAACTAATCAGTAGGACAATCATCGATCAAATCTACTATAAGGTCATTGAGCTTGCTGACGAGGAATCCATCTAAATACTGCATCTGGCGAACTTTACCAAGTAACGTTGGTTGCACGGTCAAGCTACCAATGTATGCCCTCTCGACACTCTCTATTGGTTGAACATCATGCATCGAAACAAACTCCAAGGACTTCCATCTCTGAATCATCAAAGAAACTATAATCCCATGTTGTCGACTAAGTGCATCTGCGACCATATTTCCTTTCCCCGGGTGGTAAAGAATCTCGAAATCATAATTTATGATGAATTCAACCCACCTCTGTTGTCTCATGTTCAACTCTTTTTGAGAAAAAAAGATATTTGAGGCTCTTGTGATTTGTGTATAACTCAAAGTGCTCCCCAGACAAGTAGTGTTGCCACACTTTTAAAGCAAAAACAACTACTGCCAGCTCTAAGTCATGAGTAGTGTATCGTCTCTCATGAGGTTTTAACTATCGTGAGGCATAAGATACAACCTTCCGATACTGTATCAACACACATCCCAAACTAGTTCCACTCACATTAGTAAACACTACTAACTTTTCCCCTTGTACTGGTATAGTCAACACAAGAGCTATAGTCAAACGCTGCTTTTACTCCTGGAAAGCTCTCTCATAATTATTTGTCCATAAGAACTTCACAGTCTTACAAGTCAACTTGGTCATGGGTGCTGCCATAGTGGAAAACTTCTCTATAAATCTCCTGTAATAACCAGTTAGTCCTAAAACATTCCGCACCTCTGAAGGTTTTGTGGGTTGCTTCCATTCTTTGACCGCAACAACTTTTTCAAGATCTACTGTTATCCCCTGATTGGACACAACATGTCCTAAAAATCAAACTTCTTTCTCCCAAAAGTGACACTTATTGAACTTAACGTATAACTGCTACTCCTTCAAAGTCTATAACACAATTTTCAAGTGTTCTCTGTGATCTTTCTCATTCTTAGACTACACCAGGATATCATCTATGAAGATAATCACAAACTTATCTAGATACGGTTGAAGAATTCTGTTCATCAAGTCCATGAAATAGGTAGGAGCATTTGTCAAACCAAAAGTCATCACAGGAAATTCGTACAATCCATACCGAGTCCGAAAAGCAGTATACTTTCCTCTGACGCACTCATCTGATGGTAACCCGTTTTGAGATCAAACAGAGAGAACACAGCTGCCCCCTTAACTGGTTAAACAAGTCATCAGTTCTAGGTAGCGGATACTTATTCTTGATAGTCACCTTGTTCAGCTCTCTATAATCTATGCACGTGCAAAGAATGCCATCTTTCTTGGAGTCAAAGATCGCAAGTGCTCCCCACAGGGAGTTACTTGAACGTATGAACCCTTTCTAAAGCATCTCTTCCAGCTGCTTCTTCATCTCCACAAGCTCTTTAGGCACTATTCTATTATACCGCCTTAGAAATCAGTGTAGTTCCCGGCAGTAAGTCAATGCAAAATTCTACTACCTGTCGAGGTGGAGGTCCAAGTATCTCCTGAAATACATCCTCAAACTCACATACCACATCTACCTCACTAATATCCTGCCTAGGAATTTCTACCAAGCACAGAAAACTAGTCATCACTGACTCTTCTCCATCGCTATAGTGTGGGTAAGCCGTGGCATATTGGGAATATCTATATTCACAATCCTTCCAACATAATCTAGAGTCACAAAGTGTTTTCGTAGCCAATCTATACCCAAAATAATTACAAACCCCTCAAACCCCTAACACAATTAGGTCCATGTACAAGACTCTATCCGCAAAGTCAATCTCAAAATCTTTACACTTCTCATAAGGAGTAGTTGCCCCTCCTAAAGGGGTCTCAACATGAATAAGTCTTGACAAGAAGGTAGTTACAAGGTGTTCTCTTTCCACAAACTGTCAACATATGAAAGAATGAGAGGCACCAGTATCAAAAAGTACTCTAATGGGTTCTTGAAAAAGATTAAAGATACTTTCCAACCATCACCCTAAAGTTAAACATACAAAAGGAATTCGTTCATAAATACTTAGAATAAATTCAACCGCCAAACTAAACCAATTAACCCATGTTTCCACAATCCGAGGATCACTTAAACTCTCACAAGTCTAGGGTAACCTGGAGCTCTGATACCAAATTGCAATGCCCTAAAATTTGGACAATTAAATATTAAACTAGGACTAAACCCCCATCAATATTCCATCATCCAAATCCTAGGGATGAAACAAAATCTAAGTGTTCTCGTCTCCATAAGGTTTAAGTAAATTTCTATGCTCAAAAGATTACGAGGGATTAAAAAAAAAAAAAAAAAAAAAAAAAAAAAAAAAAAAAAAAAAAAAAAAACCCTCATAATTTCAATAACTATCCAATACCTCCAATATTAAAGTAGCAACAAATAGTCGAAACAACTTAAATAATATAAAGTTAAAAATAACTCACATTGCCAAATTATCAAAATACTAAGGTCATAAAAAATAAACAAACTAATATCAACCCTAAACTCTAAAGCAAAAGAAGTCCGAAAGATATGTCCTACAATCGTAGTTATTTATCGTTACTACTGTAGTCCCAACTAATCTTGCAAAGGAAGCTTGGCTATGCTCAAACAGAAGGCACCCAAGATGCCAAGAGACAAAATGGGTCAGTATATAAGTATACTAGTATGAGTACATGATTTGATACCCACGTGTCCACCAAAAACAAACAAAAGTACATTTAATTCTTATTACAGGACAAGACAGGTAATGCCACCCACACCGAAATGAAGGGATAGTTTCCCGAGATACGGTGCATTTAGTTTCTTGCCCGTACACAACTAAATATAATTGAGTATAAAATAAACATAAAAATATGGTGGGTTAGCCCTACAAAAAAAAAAAAAAAAAAGTTACTAAAACCTACTATTCTGCAAAAAAAAATAAAGTCAGTATAATTTAATCATAAATAAATTGCTGAAGAAGTATAAAAATGCACTGTTTCACGCTTAAATCATTTGAATTGACCAAACCTCAAAGAATAAAAGTTGTACATAATCAAATTTCCTAAAAGGCTGCGTGAATGAATTTAGTAGAAACTAAAGACATTAAGAGAAAAACTTAATAGAAGAACCTAGATGAAATTTGATTGAAAAATCCAAAACTGAAAATGAAAAGAAACTGCCCTAAGATGAATTTTTTCGGAAAAGTTCAAAACACGAAAAGTGTTCAGAATAACGTTTTCCTTTAGTTAGTGTGAAATCAATAAAAATAAGCTTGTTTCGTGGGTTAAAACAGCATCTAAAATCTGCATTGCTAAAATGAATAAAATTTATTCTAACCAAGATCATCAGATTACAAGTTCTAATCAATCTTTTTAGTATAAACTTAAAATACAAAAGTTGGGCAGAATTACGTATACATGCCTCTGCCCAAATTTCGTAATTTATTGAGGTTGTTAACTATTTTTTGAGATATACAAATCAAAACAATTCAAACTATACCAATAAGTTCATATTTAATTCTCTATACCTTAACTCCACCACTTCGGCCCTTCACTTCCGACCTATACATATATCCTATGTGCCTCCGATATACCTAACACCGCTCTGAAGCCAAACTTGCACGGGGATAGCGTCCCAAGTTTGATCCATACTCCCCAGATGGTCAGCATATACGTACGCACGTAAATCAAAGCACTCGTCTACTCCTGAGAACGAGACAACAATATATATACACAACCCCTCATCTATTCATGAGAACAAACATAACAATGCCGAACCTAAGGCATTCAAATAAATCTCATAATCCTCACTTTTTTTTTTTGTACACTTTTTCTCACCAACACTAAAATAAAACAACAATCCATGGAGTCGTGGTGGAGCATTCGAAATTTTTTTATGGGTTCCTAATTTATTTTAATTTCATATATCCATAAGTGTAATTACATTCATAAAATAAATAAATATATATATATAAACCCTAAACCTTACATACACAACTAATCAAAATAGTTGAAATCAATCCATCATCTTCATGAAAATACAATATCAATCCAACATCAAATAAATAAAAACAACGAATTAAATATAAATTAAGGGAAGTGGGTTTTGCACTCACAATTATTTTTCGAAGATCAAAGAGTAACTTGAAGAATTAATGAAGCCACCAAAATAAAACCCTAACCCTTTTATTTTTCTCTCTACCTCACCTATCTCTCCTTCCCCTCTCTCTCTCTCTCTCTCTCTCTCTCTCTCTCACACAACTTGTTGCTGCTGCTCTCCCTTTTTCTTTTTGTTTTTCTTTTTTTTTTCTTTTTTTTTTTTTTAGTGAGCCTCTAAGGCTTATAACCTACTTGACATATTATATTGTATTACACAAATACAACATATATAAATATAAATATCCCATATAAGATCAATATAAATAACTTTTTTATATCTATAAATAATCGGATTAATTATATATAATAAATAATTCATTAAATTAATTAAATACCACATTAAATTCTCATGTAACCACTCAATTAACAAAGTCCAAAAATAAAATGAGGTAATAATAATAATAATAAATAATGTGTGATAACCCTATTCTGTGTTATGTTAATCAACCTTAATTATGATTGTGATTATATGCTTAATATGATTTTTAGTGGTAATTGTATGATTATTCATGCTTTTGAAACTATACCTGTTCACTGTAGGAAAATTTGTCCAACTTACTACTATAATTTGAAAATTGAAGACCGTAGAGGTTTTAGAAACTGGAATTGTCTGTACCATTATGATTGGCTTAATTTTTAGAGCCTACGATGAAATTTAATTAAAAATTGATTCGGACTGAATTAATTAGATTAAGTTAATTAATTGAACTTAATTAGTCAGCCTTAATCAAAATTGATTAGGCAAGCATATATAAGTAACCTATTTACACTTATGATCACTCTTTTGAGCTTATTTTCTCTCTTTTGGCTGAGATTACACTCTAGAGAGAGAGAGAGAGAGGGTCAATTCTAGAGAGAAAGAGAGAGGGTCAATTCTAGAGAGAGAGAGAGAGAGTGAAGGCAAAATTGTGGAATTAAGCAAGAAGCTTGAATTTGAGAAGGTTAATTCTAAGAGCTAGCTAAAATTTGGAAGATTTGAGCTCCTAAGTGAGTGATTGAACTCAAACCCATGGGTTTTAACTTGTAATTAAGTGAATTCAAACAAGATATATCATTAAGAACAAGAATTGAGTTGATTGTAAGGAATTTGAAGTTAATATGTACATGCATGTGAGGATTAGCCACAAATTTGCATGTTTGACTATGAAGCATGTTAATCATGTTGTATTGAGGGTTGTTGACACATGCATGTAAGAATCTCTATATGTTGAAGCTTGATTTCAAGCCTTGAAGCTTGTCCATGCAAGATACAAAACATGAGTTGTATATACGTGTATATATATAGTTATGGTTTGAAATTTGTTAGACCATGAAATTTTGAACTATGGTTGAAAGTTCTCTTCAAGTATATGTTTTTAGGAGTATTCTTGCATATATGAATGTTTTATACATGAATTGGACCCTTGGAATTGTCATTTAAGCTTCAAACAGAATTCTGGAAAACCCAAAATTCGACCTGCCCGCTTGAGCGAGGAAAGTCTCACTCGAGCATGAAAATTTAGCTCCCGAAAGTTTTGCAGAAATTGCACAGTGGCTCGAGTGGCAGACTTTACGCTCAAGCAAACACTGTTCTACGAAGACTCCTCGCTCAAGCGTCGACAATCTCGCTTGGGCATAAATTACACGCAACCAGTACTTTTGCAGACCAAAGGGGTCCACTCGAGCGAACAAAGCTGCGTTCGAGCAAAAAGCCCTGCTTCAGAAATTTTGAAAAGTTGTTTTATGTTTTGTTTTCCGTTCTCTTTCACTTCTAAACACTCTTAGGCATACATTGAGCATTGTAATAACCTAAAAGGATAAGAAAGAGGCCTTAGAGAAGCAAGTAGATTAAGAAAAGATTGAATCGTTTGTAACCCAATATGTTATGTAATGTGTAAGGTCAAGCGCAAGGGCAAATCCTTCAGCAGAACACTATGAGTAATACCTTAGCAAAGATATGTTCAAGTACGTTATTTTCCAAACGTTACTTCTGTATAAACCTTATGGATTTGTATGTTTGAATTATAAATGAGTATTCTAAATGTCAGTCTTTTACATAAGGCTAATTGAATACAACTACAATCATGATCAAGAGTATGAAACACACATAAATACAAATATGAGAACGATTGGGCCAAAGGCCGTTTGACATGAAAGATTGGGCCAAAGGCCGTTTAACATGAATGATTAGGCCAAAGGCCGTTTGACATGAAAGATTGGGCCAAAGGCCGTTTAACATGAATGATTAGGCCAAAGGCCGATTGACATGAACGATTGGGCCAAAAGGCCGTTTGACATGGATGATTAGGACAAAGGCGGTTTGACACGAAGGATTGGGCCAAAGGCCGTTTGACATGAACGATTGGGCCAAAGGCCGTTTGACATAAATGATTGGGCCAAAGGCCGTTTGATGTACTAGAGAGAAACAAGAATGGGCCTAAGGCCGTTTGATATGTCTGTTACAAATTTCATTCATGTAACTTCTTTATCTTGATATTATTCACTGGGCTATCGCTCACTCTCATTTATATGCGTGTAAGTAAGCAAAGAGATGTCCAAACCTAGCCTCAATGAAAGATATGAGGGAAAGTTAAGTTTTGTGGAGTCAACCCGAACGTCTCACGCACGAGACTTTGTTTTCTTTTGTTCTTTTGTTTACTCTTTTGTTACCTTGGTGAATACGTTGGATCACCCATGTATATAAGCTTTTGGCTTGGCTGACTATGAGTTTGAATGATCCTGTATGTACAAGATTCTAAATTGTTTTCCTTTTGGTGTGGGTTATTAATGAATATATATAAATATATATATGAGATGTTTTGATATACCATGTAAGGACAGCTCTTTGGACAAAAATTTTAAGTCTGCTTCCGTTTTGGCCCCTTAATTCTGTTGAATTATGTTTAATCAAGTTTGAGGCCATAGGTAATCTCATGATACTGGTCAGTTATGACCTTAATTCATAGGGATGGGTTCGGATCATGACATAATGACTTAAGAAAAATTAGGGTCGCTACAAGAAAAAAAAAAAAGAAAGAAAAAGGGAGAGAGAGAGAGAGAGAGAGAGAGAGAGACAATGAGCTGGATTTGTGTTCATAAGCTTGAAAAAAAATGAAGGAGAAAATAGATCGAGAGAGAGAAGCTAGGGTTTTGATGTAACCAAGCAGAAAAAAAAAAAAACAAAAAGAAAAGCAAAAAACCAGGGACCACGACTTAGCCCATTGACACTACTCTCTGCCTCGGCCGGAACCCAAGCACCACCGTTGTTAATGAGACAAAGAACAAATCAGAGCCAAAGAATATCTGCAAAAAAATATAATTATGAATGTTCATAAATCCTATTCCAGTTGATTGCTCCAGATAAAAAAATATAAAAGATTGAATTCGTACATGGAACTTCGTTGATTTGAGGTCTCTTATTATTCAGAATGAAAAAAACCTCATTTATATATATAAAATCAAGAATCATCTATCATTTGTGTATTTGTTTTTCTTTCTTATAATTTTCTTGAAAGCTAAACAGGGGGATAGTTGCAATTCCAATGTATACACCTACACACATATATATGAGAATTAGAGAGGAGAACATTCACCTGTAGGACATACTCCTTTGAGGAAGACGACGGCAGTGATCACAACCTCCAAGAATTCCACTAGAATACGAGTCATCTTAACTACAATTTAGAGAGAGGGGAGAGAAACATTTGATTACGATCTAACCTTCCTTGCCGGCCATCTGACTTCGTTAATCATAGATCTCAAAGAGGTCAGATAGATACTGATCTTCAATCTCTCTCATGGGTTTGCTGTGGCTGATTTGCCTTCGTCCCTGACGAATCAGACTTTTTTGAGATCTAAGCCAATCTACTTCACACCTGTGTTGGGCGCCGATGGCATCATCTCTTTTGCAAATTTGAATAGATCACTGGTGAAGATGACTGAGATCCAACCACTATCGAAATATTTCTTTAGTACTACGTTACCGTTACGGAAATTGAGGTGGAGGCCGACGGCCGGTGAAGATTAGTGAAGAGAAGAGGAAAAGATATAGAGAGAGCGGTAATGGAGATGGTGGTCGCGACAATAGCGGTGGCAGAGGCAATGACATCTACATGGAAGGTGGATGAGAGAGAGAGAGAGAGAGAGAGAGAGAGAGAGAGAGAGAGAGAGTGACAGGGAAGAGAGAGAGTGAAAGAGAAGAAAGAGAGTTAGAGTGACTTGTTAGGGTTTTGACAGTATAGAGAGATATATATAAGAAAGGGTGTTTTGGTCATTTTGCTTCAGCTTGTCCATAAAGACAAGCTATTTCTGTGCTTGGACCTTCGGCCAAAAGAAAATCCAATTTTGGATTTTTGGCCCGAGCACCCTTATTTTAAACTAGAAGGATTTTTTATATTTGTGTTAAAATTTAGAGAAAATCAAGTGTAATTTATCGTAAAATTTTTGTTGAGTCAACATAAAAAAATTTGTGTTACAACTGAATTGGAATTGCAAAAATATTGAGAACATTTAACTAATTATTTATCACTATATCCATTTATATGCCTCATCTTTTGCTTTTGCATTTTTTTTTAGCTTATCAATCACTTACATTTGTGGAGAATTAAGAAACCTTTAACAATGAATACTAAGTAAAAGATCTTACCCATCGTAATAAGAGAATTTTAGGTCCAGGAGCTAAGGTACAAAAGGGGAAGCTATTGAAAAAGTATCTCCTTTTGCCCAAATTGAATATTGGCCTCTACTAACTTTCCATTTTATAAGTCATTTTAAGCCTACAACCCTTAACTAACCTCGAACTAGATGATTTGAATAAAGAATGAACACCACTTATTTTAGTTTAAGAGAATAAAGTCATATTTAAAAAAAAAAAAAAATTTAAAATGATGGTTTTTTAGACAAAATGAATACTTTTATTAGTTTATGACAATAAACTCAACTTAAAGTAAGCAATATTCATAAAAACATTCAAAACACACAATTTTGCACAAAAATATACAAAACTTGAATTATTGAAAAGACGATGTATATAACAAGCAAATGCTATGGAGATAAAGAGGACTTACCCGAATGTCCACTTTCAGCATGTTACATGTAGCATTTGAAATAAATATGACCTAATATACAACTAAGAATACAAAATATAATCATAGGCCTGGTTTGGAGGCCACTAAATAATACTCATGTACAAAGGAGCAAATAGCAAAGAGAAAATAAAAATACAAACTAACTACATGATGATTCAAATCAGGCCTAATGCATGATTTTTACATGATTTAATAAGCCTAAATATGTTGTTCTAATAAAACTAAAGAATACATGCAAGAAGAGACAAAAAAGTGAACAAAACAAAAAAACCTACAAGATGATCATGCCATCCTAACAACCCTAGGACATTAAATATTGAAAAAAGATGAGAAAAAGGTACTGAAATAAAGAAAAAATGAAGGTTTACCTGCCAGTTTCAAAGAACAAAAGAAACACGCGAAGAGAAGTCAAGAAAACAAGGATTTTCTTCCTTGGAAGCCTCCCTCAAGCTTAGGTTTTGATTTTTAGTTCAAGTTGTCAAGCCTTAGGTTGTTTTTTATTACTTTTTGGTTTCTGCTAGGGTGGGATGAGGGGGAAGAGGGAGATAGAGGGTGCTTTTATAAGCATTCCTGACTTAGGGAAGAAGCCACAATAGGCTACTAGGGTCAAGCATCGCTTTTTCCCTAGCGCCTCCCTCTAATGTCGCATTGCCATTCTTGCAAAGTTTCTAATTTCTATCTATCGGGTGAAAGTGCAGCCGTTCATATAAAGTGCGGTCGTACGAACCAGCTACGGCCATACAAGGCACGTGCAGACGCACGTGCAAGCAATGATCTAGGTGTCAACTTTGTATGGCTTAGGTGTAGGTTTGCATGGCTAGGTGTGATTTTGCATGACTTTTTCCTACTTATGGCCAAAACAAGCCCGAATTGTCTTTTGATCAATGCCTTTGATAAAACCGGTCAGTAATTTTGAAAAAAAAAATGTCATCAATCTAAGTGCAATCGGGCCCCTCTCTCTCTCTCTCTTTGGATTGAGAAATTGGTTTTTGAAAAATAGGTTCAAGGGTATTTTGGTCATTTTGTAAACAAGTCAGTTTTTGACCTAAATAGGGTGTAACAACAACTATAAGCAATTTTCAACATTTTCAAGGGTGGAGATATTACCATTTCATCATTGGAAGGCTAGGGTTAGTCAAAATGAGGTGTCTATAGTTGCTCCTCTTTTACAAAGCTCAAACAATCATGAAGTGATATGAAATGAATGTCAAAGATCCAAGACCATTCCAATTAACATGACCCAAAAGCTTAAGGCAGTGCCAAACATTCATGCAAGTGATTGAACCTGCAGGTTGTCTACATATCCTTGATGCAGGGAATCAGACCAATGTGTTTTGGGGGCGCTTAGTACAACAGTTCATTTATGAGTGAATGTGTGCTACAAGCACTCAAGCATTCGTTCAAGCATGCAATTCCTAGAGAAGGAGATGAGACAATACTTGTCACACTCACTTTGTCTGGCCGAGGATGTACCGAGCTCCATTTCATTCCAAGCTCACTAAGTCTGCCAATCCTACAACTAAAAGCAATTTTGAAATAATACACGTTGCAATGTGGTTAGAGTGATGTCATCTTATGATGCCAAGAGATCCCAATTCATGAGGTTGAAGATGGGTGTCGCGTCATGCTCGCTTCTTACTAGGTATGAGATAGAGATCCACTCCACTCTTGTTCCTTACAAGTTGCGGAGGTTTAAAGTTCAATCCACTCTTCTTACAAGATGTGGGGGTTTAATAATTTTCATTCAATTTCGTGCCATGCCTGCGCTATACGAGACATGGGGGTTTAACATTCCATTCATCTTGCTCTTTGCACAATGTGGGGATTTAATAATTTCATTCTATTCCATGCCATGCTCGTGCCTTATGAGGCACGAGGGTTTAAAATTCCAAGTACTTTCCAAGTTTTTCCAAAAAAAATTCAAATGCTCCAAGTTTTTAGGTTTTTCCAAGTTTTTAAAGTTTTTCCAAGGCTTGTAGGGTTTTGCCAATGCTATTCGTGACTTTTTGAAAATATTTTCTAGAAATGACTCAATTGGGGAGAAATTTAAAGGTCATTTTCCATGCTTATTAAGATGCAATGTAAGTAGTGTGCCAATACTCGTGCAGTTCCATAAAATAGATATTTGAGGCAGAATTTAAAAATGATGCCTTGAAGGGTGTGCCAATGCTTAAGCTTGGGTTTAGGATATACATATACCTTGAAAGGTCAACTGCGAGTGAAATGGGTTGTCACACATGTGTGGAGTGTGGGCTACACACGTGCCAACTTAGGAGTGTGGCCACGCGTTTATGAGAAGGTGTAGCCATACTTTCGACTGACATAGTACAGTAGGCACGGACTCAAAATGTATGAAATGTCTTTGCGGCCTCATTTTTTCATTCCAGTTGTTCAAAATCCTCATTAAACTCTCTCTACCTTTACTTGTACATTGCCCTAGCTTCCTTGGCGTCTCATGGCTCAGATATCCAGTCGACTTTTTGGTTTCAACGCTGTAGACACCCCTATTTTGACAGATCATTAAGATTTCGGCGCTTGAAATGCTTCTTGATGACGAAAGGTATCATAATTTCAATCTTGGAGATACTTGAAGTTGTTAGAGCTGCTATATTGCCATTTTCGTGCAAAAAATTATTTTTTTCCAGAACTATTGTTTGTTAAATCGTCTTGAGGGCCTACTTTCACCTAGAAAATATTGGAATTTCAAAATGTCTATTTCATACAAAATTGTAGCCCTTTGAATTTTGCTTTAAAAGATGTTTGATTCACCTCAATCTGATGTTAGCTGAGGAAGTTATGCCCAAAATACAAAAGTCTAACAAAGATGTGCGGCTGCTCAAATATGCATGTGCGGCCGCACCTCCAATTTTTAGCATTTTTTGGTTGTATGGCCGCACAACCACCCGACAGCCAAATTTTTGCTTAAAAACGAACTGTTTGCACAAATTAAGCTGGAGGAGCCGCAAAGGAAACCCTGGTTGAACTTTTCTTATCCCTAAAGGCTATTCTAAGCCCATACACGCACCCTCTCCCCCCCTCCCCCTTTCTCCCTTTCTAGGGATTAAAAGTTTTGGCCAATTTTGAGTGAGTTTTGAGAGAGAATAACCACCTTCCTTCTACCCTAAGCCCTAGCTCTGAAATTATCACCTCCCACAGCAATTCTAACAACTAAAAACATCATCTAAAACTTGAAGAACTTGAATATATGATCAAGACCTAAGCGTGAGGGAAGTAGTCAAACAAGTTTTTATATCTTTTCTTCGCATTTTCTTCAATTTTATTGCAAACTAGCAAGTAAGCTTTATTTTCTTTCAATTTTCAGTAGCTTCTACTTTATTTTTCATTATGTAATCATGGCTAGCATTATAGATTGCATGCATGTTCATTTAAATTAGCTATTTCATTAGTTTTTCACTTTATTTTGCATGTTTTGTTTAGTTTACCAAAACAGTGGGTTTAGGCTAGATTAATCATGTAATATTCATGCATATAGTCTGGTTTGATCATCATCTAGTTTTAGCATATTTTTGTTTTTTTATTTGTTAGTTGCTTTTGTGCATAAAAATTATGTTAATAGGCTCAAACCGGGTTTAAGTTCATTATTGTATGATTAGTTGCATGTTTAAAGTTCATATTTATTTTATATAATGCATGTAAGATGCTTGAATGAGCATCCAGGTAAGTTTCCTTGTTCCTCATAGCACGTGTTTGTCTTTGTTGCATTATTTTTCAATAATCCAAGTTAAATGTTTTTCTATGCAAAATTGGTTGTTTTGGATGTTTTCATAAATATTGTTTATTTTAGGTTAAGTTTATGACCATGATTTATTAAAAATCTATTTTTTATGGGAAAATCATCATTATTTTAAAAAAGATGACTTATTCTTTAATCTAAAACAAATGATGTTCATCTTTTATTCAAATCACATAGTTTTAGGGTAGTAAGGGTTTTAGGCTTAAAATGGACTTGTTTCAAATAATTAATCACTAAAATCATAAAATAGAAAGTTAGTAGAGGTCAATCTTCGGATTGGACAAAAGGGGGTGCTTTTGTTCCATGACCTTCCCCTTTTGTACCTTAGCTTCCAAATCGATAATCTCGGGTTGTAACCGATCAAGTCTTACTAAGTTTTCATTGTTAAAGGTTTCTTAATTCCTCATAAAATTAATTGGCAGCTCTTTCGATGTAGGATAAAGCAAGTTGGCACAACGTAATGTGGAAACAGGCCTAAGAACCAAAAAGGCACGAGGTTCATACACGTGTGGTTCTCATCATTTCCATATGAATGGAAGTTATTCACCACCTCTTTGATTATCCAAGGTATTTGAGTTATATTCTTGCATTTCTTAACATTTCATTTACTCTCTTTGCATTTTTGTCTTGGATTTACAGAATTTGTGAACTTTTTCATGATTTTTCGAACTTTCTAGCAATTTTGTATTTTTTTTTTTTTTGAATTTTTCACCCTATTTGCCAGCTTTCCATTGATTGTTGCACTGTCTTACCCATTATCCACTTAGTTGCCTTGCATTTTTTTTTTTGAATTTTTTCCATTTTTGTTGAATTTTCCACTTTTTTTTTCTGCTATTTTTCAAACATTTTCTAACTTGTCACCTTTGCATGGTTTTCTTTTAGGTTGCCCATGGCTAGATGTGGGTGTGGACGTGGGCACTGTCACACCCTAAATCCGGGCATGACCGGCTATAGCCCATAAGGCCGTAGCCCATGGCACACGTAAGCTTAACACTAATCCATAATCACATAGAATAAATGTAATAATAGTCCAATAATAAATAAACCAAAACTCAATCCAATGACACGCCACAAGTATAAACAACCAAACCAGCCCTAATCAATACCATCCAAACCAATGGGACACAAATAACCCACATAACAAAATAATTATAAATGAATCTCAACCAAAATATATATATATATATATGCACAAAATTGACTTAACAATCTAAAAATAAAAAATGAATGTCCTAGAGGTCCATGCAATAGAGTCCCTACCGAGCTATGAATCCAACTCCAACTCTAAGTCCTCCTCTCACCTGAAATGTTAAACAACTAAAGCAACTGATAGCTCAGTAACTAGAAGCACGAACAGTAAATGTAGTTTCAGAATAGGGTTCAGTTCCAAAATAAGATGTATATCATAGAAACTAGATTGACATAGAATTTTGATAAAGACAACATGTTTTAAAAAAAAAGATTCTACAATTCAACAGTTAAAATGTGAAGCCCCTGGAAAAAAAAAATGTGTTTTCTTTAAAAACCCTTATGTTTGAATCATTTCCTTAAAGCCCCTTAGTTTCTTAAATTATTTCGAATCTTGCCGGTTAGTATTTTTTTTTTTTTTATCGGAACAAAAATATCCAGCCGAATTAGGTTCCTTAACCTAATTTAATTTAATTCTACATAAATAAGGTTCCAATACATGGGTTTAATTCAAAGCCCTCACTTCTTTTATTAATTTCAAGATTTGCCCCAAACTAGTACATGTACTTATTATACTTTAGTACCACCAAATCAATTTGTGGATCTATATATATTGGGAATATTTCCATAGTACACATATATTGAATAAAATATTCCCCATTTTCCCTTCTCCATGGCCTGCCAACCTAGGAAAGTGTGAGGGATCAATTTTCAAGGCTTATAATCATGACATTCTAGAGGCAAAAGTACCAAGTACCCCTAAATCAAGGGATTGCGTTCCCAACCTAGTTCCATTCCAACTAGAGGCTAGCTAAATCTTGTCTAACCACATAATTAAGTCCCCTAATCACTCCCTATTCCTTTAGACTCCAAGTAAATGCAAACTTCTCAATCTAATTCCAACTAGTGGGCCTTTGTGTCTTTTCATATAACCACCCTCTTAGCATGGCATACACAAGCAACACACACACACCTACATTCGGCCTAAAGGAGGGAGAGGAGAGCAAGAGAAAAGTTTTGAGGGAGAGAGGAAGGAAGATGAGAACAATCTTGTTCAACTTGGTCTAGCCTAGCATGTAAGCCACAACACAACCCTCTCTTTTATCTTTCCTTTTTCAAATACATGCTCTTAAGGGTTTTAAACATTGTTCTCAGATGTGTCTTAATAAAATTTCTTGTGTTAAAAATGAAAAGAGTTGAGCCATGATTCTACTCTTCTTGTAGTTGCCCTTAATCGGTACAAAACTATCTTTTTTATACCAAACTCTCAAACTTTCCAAAGGCACACCTTCAAGATAAATTTCTGAGTTTAATATATATTATTTAGCATGTTTTCATCACGCAAAAGAAATAAAAAAAAAAAAATTTCCCTTAGTGGATCTCTTTTCTCACAAATCTTCTTGTTTTGAGTATTGTGCACTAAAAATCTATTTTTACAACCAATTTTAAAAAATTCTAGAACAATGTAGAAAAATCTTCTGGACCTCATTTTTATTCCAAAATCTTCCTTAGGAAGTTAGTTTTCAAGGAAAACTGGTTTCATTGAAAAAGAGTGAGCAGTTTGTAAGAAAATCGGATTTTCGTAACAGTCGACGAATCTGGACAGTACTGGAGTGTTTCTTAAATAACTGAAAATCTAGAAAAGCTATCCCATTTCCGAAAAATGTTCTGGAAACTAGATTAAATTCTCTTCGAACCATAGGAAGGCCAAGTTCAGGAAAAATCTAAAACAACCCTTTCGATTTTAATCTTTAACAGGTACTAAATTTGAAATTTCTATTTGGCATTGGTATTTCATGCTATTGTGTTCATGAATATGCTTGTTAAAATATATGAATGTGTCTTAATATGATATCACACATGCCATGGTTGTATATCTTATATTTTAGCCCTTCAATGATGCTTACACTTATGCAAGTTTACTCTTGTTACTTGCTTGTACTAACTAACTTAAAACATTAATCTAAACGGAAACTCAATGGGGTGACTAATGGGGTTTCGATCACATGAGTATTATTATGAGATAAATTTATGTCCCAATTGAATTGTTTGGCGGGGCGTGTTTCCTTTTGAAAATTTCAGTCTTGCGCAAGTAGTTGTTCGGAACCCTTGAACGGAGTGGTTGTATTCGGACCCTAGGTGGTTTGGTGTAAGGAGAGATTTGGGCAAGGCCCATTATTACCGTCTCTTTCGAGGTCCTACGGTTGGCGCTACGTGGTATATAACCGTTGGTAGGCATCCGAGGTTAATTCTGCAACAAAGCAGCAAAAGAGGGGGCATACCGAATAATCCGCGTTCGATCCTTGTGGTTGGGAGGACAAAGTCTCTTTGGGGGATTTCTAATTTGCTAACACTAACTTTGTAACCCTTTGCTTGTTTAGTTGAATATCATGCTTCATTACTTGTTGTCATATTTTTTTTTATTGTGTATTGGACTGGGAAAAAGGGACGGGGTGTGTGTGCGCGTTTACTGGGCATTCGAAGCTCATGGCGTATCATGCCAAGTACTGAAGAAGAGACCGTGCCAAGAGACAACGAACCAGAGACCTTTGAAGACTTCTGGTTATCTTAGACTAGCTAAACTCCTTTTTGTTGTTTTGTACAAACCCTCAGAAACCTCATCTTTTCTTTGTTGGAATGTAATATTGATGGGATTTACTCTTATATTTAGGGTTATATGTAATTATTCTCTTATTTTTGTACGCATAATATGTTATTTTGTCAACTTAGTTTCCTATGTTGCTCTTGTGACCTTGTGTCAATGCCATGTAAGATCTGTAAAAAGGTAGCTTACTGTCTAAGAAAGTTGGACTTAGAAGGGAGGCTAATTTGACTCCTCCGGCAATTTGGGATCTTACTGGTATTGTCCATAGGACTCAATGGTGATTTTCTCTTGGCTACCACCCTTAGTGTAAAATTTTGGGGCGTCACATAAAAATACTCATGTCTCTCAAAAACATAACCAATGACATTCTCCATTTAAAATAGATTACAACATGATCATCAATAATTTGGGTACCATGATTAACAAGTAATTAACATGCCTAGAAGGTTCTTGAGGCAATAAGCTTATTGGATCCAATATCAAACCAAGAGTCACTCTCGGAGTGGAAATTTACGATTCGATTGAAAGTCACCCAGCCTAACCCAGGTCTGTTCCTTACAATCATTGAGCACTAGGGTCATCATAGCCTGACCCAGATCTGCTCCCTAATGGCCAGAGTCACCATACACAGTGGAATAAATTTCCTCGACTTTTATATTAATATGATCCCAATAATCAATACAATTCAGTTTCGCTAAATATGGTATTTCACCGTTATAAATATGAGACCATAACAAAAAGTGTACAATATGTCAAGTTTACATATTGTTTAGAAATAACTCAGTTCCAATAATATAATAATAATTTAACCAAGGTTATTTGGTCACGAAACAATAATTTACTTTTCAATAGTTTTAGAGAAATGGAATATTTATAAAAATACGTAGTATGCAACTACTCACCACGAAATATATACCCTCTAAATGCAATGCGAAGAAGTAATCGCTCCTATTCTGAATATAATAATAATAATAATAATAATAATAATAATAATAATAATAATAATAATAATAATAATAAGAAGAAGAAGAAGAAGAAGAAGAAGAAGAAGAAGAAGAAGAAGAAGAAAGGCCTATAATTAAATTCTATTATAGAATCAAAATCTAATAAAAATAACGCCAAAAAATGAAACCTACACCTCGAAAGACTTTTGGGTATGTATTTCTCGAAATTAAAAACTCGCCCATTAGATCCAAAAATCACTAATGTGTACCAAAATCTTAGAACCCAACCTCACATGATCACAACCCACACAAGCCTTGTTCTTATACCCAGCAACCCATTTACACAAGGAAATCCATTATATTAAGAGAAAAGTTAGGGATCATGAAAATTTTTTCATGAAAATGATCATGAAAAATTTATGATTCTTGGATTACTTTGATTAGTGTGTGGTGCTTTATTCTTAAGTGTAATCCAATGGTCACAAAGGTTTCATGATTATTTTCATGAAAGGTTTTTCCTGATATCTAGCATTGCTCTTATATTAAAGGCTAAAACCTCTCTCTTTAACTCCCTCAATTTTTTAGTCAAAAAAGACAAAAAGTGCACTTATTTAATATTCCCAAACAAGGCCTAAGAATAAAAATGAAAGACAGTGAAGGAAATTACCTTGCTAATGGACACTACAAAACTGAAACAATCTTATACACCCTTCACCCAACCACCTTGTCGTCTCTCTCCGTCTCTCCTTTCTCTCTCTCACGGTTGAAAGTAATTAAAGAACCTAGGGTTTGTATTTCATTTTTTTTATTAAGATATAAAATCCTTACTTTCTTTTAATTTATTTTGTTACTCTCTCCAATAATTAAAATAAAATACAACTATAAGATCAAAATATACTTATTAATTCGTCTCCTACTCGTATTATTAAAAAAATTAATAATAATAATAATAATAATATTTTAATTCAACTTAATTAAATAATAATTAAAATTTCAGATTTTACAAGAGTGGTGCTGACCTGCCATTATGTGCCATCGGGTTATGCTCCTCGCATGGGTATGATGCGTTTTCGAGAGCAAGATGTGATCAGTCCCTACACTGTTGTTCTGCGTGAGCCTGATGTTCACGTCTCTTGTACTATTTTCTGGGTACATTTTACACTGTGAAGTTTTCCTATTCGACTCTGAATCTTACCCTTCCAAACCATGCAACTAACATTTCCATCTCTGTGCTTTTTACAGGAACGTGTGTTCTCTATGCGCAGTTTTGGCTCTCTTCCTGAGGTGGCGAGATGGTACCGACTCTTCCTGAGTTAGTCCATTTGTTGGTCAACAGTCGTGGCTTTGGCCTTTTCTGCGCCGCTCTGGGAGATGCTCGGGTCAACCACGACCATCTTGCTGCTCTGATGGAGAGGTGCTGGGACACCACCAAATCTTTCCATTTCCTGAGTTCTGGAGAGATGATCATGAGTCTAGAGGATTTCTCTATGCTAACAGGCCTTCCAGTCAATGGCGACCCTATCCCTCTGGACCACACTCTAGCTTATCGAGAGGACGCCATGTTGTACTTCTTTGGTGAGGCTCCTCCATACGGAGGAGGTCAAGTACGCTACTGTTGGTTCTATGAGCACTTCGACAGTCAGTAGCCAGTCTTGGTAGAGGACGTCGCCTGCTATACTCATGGATTCTTGTTTGGGAACATTTTATTTGTGGACAGATAGAACAGGGTCCATCAGTCTTTTCTCAAGGAAATAGTCGACATTGACCGGATCCGTGACTATGACTAGAGGAGCGCAGCTCTCGCCACACTATACGGATATATCGGTGCCCTCTCCCGCAGTCGAGTGACCACCATTGGCGATCATTGGAGATTATGGGATGTGTTACCTCAGATTGCCAATGCTTTTATCTTTTGTATTTTCCCTGTCTATTTATCACATCTGTCTATGTTTATCTACTCATGCTCATTACTAATAATGTTATTTTGTCATGCAGATATGGTGCTTTGAATATTTTTGAGAGCTCGCTCCTGATGTTCGCGGTACTTCACCGGATGTGTACTCGTGCATTATCCACTACCATTGCGAGCACCGAGATCATACTCCTCTCATTTCCAGCTTTGACGAGTATCGGGCTTATTTTGACGTTGTTTCCCATGACCATGTAAGTTTCTTCCCCTATTTTCAAATTCAACATTCATTTTTTATCATCTTACTCTTTTTTTCTGGTTGAGCCTCTTCCATTTTCAGATCACATGGAGGCCCTAGGTTGGTGTAGATATCATCAATATACACTGGTATCCTGCGGTGCAAATGATCACCCAGCTATCGTTTCAGAGAGGGTTCGGGATGCTGATACCTATACAGAGGAGGAGGTGGCTACAGCTATAGAGGGCATTGATGTCACTGATCTACTGGTCCAGGGGGACTACATGAAGTATGTCCGAGATCATCTAATGGGGCGACTAGTCAGAGTAGCTCCTTCTGGTGGTCCACGCATATTTCCTCAGAAGATTGGTCCAGGTCTAGGTCGTGCTTAGGCTCCGGGCCTATCTGCAAAGCAGGCCGGAGGTGTTAGTGCTGTCGTGGGCATGCCGGTGATGCCCATTGCTATTTCAGTGATGTTGCCTATTGGTGTCACAGTAGCGGTGGCCATTCTTGAGCCAACCATAGTGCATTTTCATCTGCCTGCAGGAGTCAAACAAGTACTTTTCCTGTTTTACCATTTCTATTCCTAATTTTTGTCCTTCATTTCTGTCTTTTAACTGTACTGATCCTTATCCCTTTTTTGATGTAGGTCTCTCGCGGACACATTGAGGACTGCTATGGAACGATGGTAGCCATGATGGTGTTGATCTGGGAGTATGCTTCGAGCACACGAGCTCCAATTTAGGTATCTTTCCTTTACGGTATCCCCAAATATTCTATAATTTTGGCATATTCTAAGTCCCTATCTAACTTTTGCAGGGTGTTACCCATCTGGGCATGATGGTGGTGCATCTTCATCTTATCTAATTAGAGGAGATGGTTTTGATCAGGACTATGAGCCTAGTAGTAGCAACGAGGATGATGATGAGATTCCGAGTTTTTCTCAGCGCCCTCGAGGAGGTTGATGGAGATTCACCTGTTTAGACTAGGATTTTTGCTTTTCACTTGTATTTTTTTTTTTTTTAGAAATCTAGTGTATTAGATGTTTGGGGGATGCCCCATGTTTTTTCAAGACTTTTGTACAGTTCAAAATTATAAGGTATGTAACGAAATCCATCCTTTTGTCCAAGTTTCCAAGTTATCATGTATTTGACTACCGATTCTAACAATGACTGTTTACAACAAAAAATAAAAATAAAAAAAAGGAGTAAAATTTACAAGTCGAAAAAGCTACAAACATTCTAACCAACTTAAATGAAAAACAAGACACTTAAACTGATGCCGAAATGCCTTGTTACTCTCGAAAATTTGTCTGTCATACCCCGTAAAGTAATTAGACCAAAATGCCAAGTTGCCAAACTCAGTTTGAAGGCGTGACCTTACATTCCTTCGACGCAGTCTTTTAGCGTTTTATTTCCTAAACTACCAGAGTTTCCTTTTAGCCTATAAACATCTCGTCATTTACGAGGGTTTCTACACAGAGCGCTTCTCCACTTGATTTCTTGCCTCAAATCCCTCTCTTTCTCAATTTCCAATCATTTCTTCACAAGGCGGTTTGGAGACTTCGATGAGCAATCTTGATGGCACCGAGCGTGTTGGTTTTCGTAGCTATGGATTGAATTCATTATTTTTTCTCAGTAAGATGAACATTGATTTGTCTTTTCTTGGTGCGGCAGCTCTGTAACAATCCCGACCTATAATTAAGTATTAAACCATGATTAAGAATGTCTAATAAGTAATTAAAAGAAAATTTTACATTTATTGTATGCATATTGTGTTATATGTGTTTATATCTGTTTGACGTAGAAATATCTATATGTATTTCTGATTCGATATGCGAATTGAAGGACTTATCGGCATCCGACTACGAAATTGACTTGGTATGTGTGTTATTTAGAATTTTTAGAATTTTATGCTAGGTTTAATTGGAATTCAATTAGGAACCGAAGAATTGGTATAAACTAATCGTAATTGATTAGCCTTAGGTTAAGCCTAATTAACAATCACTAATTAGCCTATATAAGGCCAATAGATTCAAGAATCAATTCATTCTTCATTTCTTTGAGCCTAAAAAAATAAAAATAATAAATAAATAAATAAATAAAAACTTACAGAGAGAGAGAGAGAGAGGGTAAGATATTGAACTCAACATAGGAATTGTTAGAGAAATTGAGGAGATTAAGAGGAAGATCAAAGAATTACTCAATCTTGGAAGAATTAAACCTCTACACTTGAGAATTCAAAGCTTGAGGTATGAATTAACTCCTTTAGTTGTGTATTTGTAGTAGTTAATACATGACTTCAAGAGGTTAAAGTGGTTAAATAAGAGAATTTAGCTTAAAGAGTAGAGTTTGGACCAACTCATGCATTGCATACATAGTTCATGAAGTTTTGAAGTTATTTCAAAGAAATTCTACATGCATGTTCATATTTTAATCTTCTTTGGAGAATTCAACATGTTTTCGAAATAAACTTATGATTTGATCATGATTTAGAAGGTCTGAGTTCAAGACAATTCTTGTATGTCATGTTCCATTAGTTTCAAGTTTTATTTTATACAATTGACAAGCTTTTGGGCTTAATTTTACAAAATGGTTTGTAATTCACCATGTACTATCAGTTTCTCAATGTTTTACTATGTTTTGGGCCCAAAAGGATGTGTTTTGAAGGTTTAAAAGTGAGTTTTGAACTTAGAAGAGCAATATGGAAATTTCAGAATTTGAGCTCTTCGCTCGAGCATAAGAAGCTCCGCTCAAGCGAAGAATGCAAGCTCCTAGAAGTTGTGAGCGTCAGAACCTGCGCTCGACCGACCACTCACAAGATTTTGTATCTCTGCTCGAGTGAAGGAGTCTATGCTCAAGCGTAAAATTCTTGCTGCCAGTACTTTTGCAGACATGAGTCTCCGCTCGAGCGAGGTAAGCTACGCTTGAGCGACCGCGTCTATTTTTGAACCTTGGCTCCAGTGACATAGATTGCGCTCGAGCATAAAATGTGAGCTCGCAGAAGTTTTTACAGAGTTTTGCAGACCGCTCGAGCGACCGAAGTTGCGTTCGAGCGGACTGCCCTGTTTTTGAAATTTTGACTAAGTGTTTCAAATCACATTTTGGTATTCTCATTGCATACTAGGCATTCCTAAGCCCTAATTAAGGCATAATAACGAGGATAAAGATTAGAAACACATCAAGATAGAAAAGAAACAAGTTAAGTGTTTTTTGAATGTGTGTTTCAATGTATATCTATTATATGTTTGTGTAGGTCACGCGCCTTAGCCGCTTGGTTTGTTTGATCCGTCTGATCTGCCATCGGAGCCATCTGTGAGTAATAACTTTATAAAGCTATATTCAATGTTTAATATTTTCTGAACATTATGATATGATATGATTTGTTTCCTGAAATGCTATTTTGAGATTAAACGAATCGTGGTCCAATTCTTTGAAATATATTTGTGGCATCCTTAGCATCACATGATATGCGTCTTTTATGGGTCATCAGAATGCCTTTATGGTCATTCCTTTATGAGTCATTGGAATGCCTTTATAGCTGTCCCTTTTATGGGTCATCGGAAACGTCTCTATGCACATGAGTAATTGGAATGCCTTTATAGTCGTCCCAATTATGGGTCATCGGATTTGTTAGCGTTAATGTATGTACCACGTATGATCATATGAATATGTGAAGACATGAATATGAATCTGTTTCTAAATCTGAATTCTGATTTCTGAATCTAGTATGGACATCATGTGTTAATACCTTTACTCTATTATTATTGACTGGGCTCCAACTCACCGTATTATTTATGTATGTAGGTGATCAGGCACGGGACCAAGCTCAGTGAGATTTTCCTAGAGATTTGTTTGAGTCTACCAACCAGTGTGCCTCCCGAGGAGGTTCCGAAATGTTTTGTTATCATGTTTTTGTGAACCTTTGTGAACCATGTTAAAGAACTTTTGTATTTCTTTTGTTAAGTTGAACATGTCTTTTGTTTGTTTATATTATAAATTGTGATGTGGGCACAAAGCCTTAATTATGTAAATTAAGTTTTAAATTTTCTATCTCATGTATGTATATACAGCTCTGTAGACATTATTTCTTGTATTTGCTTCTGCCAACTCCTGAATTTTGTTTAATCTATTTAGAGGCCTTTGGTAATCCCAGGATTACTGGCTGGTTATGATGCTAAACCCATAAGGGCGGGTTTGGGTCATGATAAAGTGGTATCAGAGCACGTGTTCTACCACACACATGAGTCCATATCAGCAATAGGATGTCCTAGAAAGAATTAAGGACATTACATCTACATATGTGAGTGTGTGAATATATCTGAACTAATCAGACATGACTTTGAAATGAAACTGAACAGTGTGAAAAGATTATTCCTATGTTTATTAGTGCTTTGTTTACCTATAGCAAATAGACAATACAAGAAGTAATGATGCGATTGAAACTTTTGTGGCCCGAAATGAACCATACGTAATGGATGTTAGAAGCTTTAGCAGAAGTAATGATACAACAACAAAGACAACAACCTCTGCCTCTTCCGCCCCCTCCGGTCCAAGCAGAACCAGGAAACAATGACATTATCTCTTTGACGCAAAAATTCAATAAGATGAAGCCACCAAATTTTCTTGGGTGGAATTGAACCTTTGAAGGCTGAAATGTAGATGCTAGAAATTGAAAAAATTATTTGAAGTCTTTCCATATATCAGGACTCAAAAAAGTTTTTATTGGCCACCTACACGCTGAAGGACGAAGCCCGACGTTGGTGGATGCTCGTCCGAGATAACAGGACTTTAACTTGGGATCAATTCAGAGAGATCTTCTACGAAAAATACTTCCCTCAATGCTTCTGGGATAGAAAAGTGTTTGAATTCCAATAACTCAAGCAAGGCAATATGTCAATAGCAAAATATGAAGCCAAGTTTACCAAATTGGCCCGGGTTTGCTCCACACATGGTGGATACCGATTACAAAAAGACTTTAAAAATTTGAAGGAGGCTTGACTTTGGAAGTGTTAGATCGGGTTGGTGTGTTGTGAAACTACCCAAATATGTGGATGTGCTTGATAGAGCCTCAATTGCTAAAGCCAAACTTAGCTGCAATGAAACAGACTAAGGCTCCAACAACCGAATGAAGAGGCCAGAGATCCGGATTCAATTTCAAAAATGGTCGGTCCATTTTCAAAGAAGCAAAACACAAGATCCTCTAGTAGCTCAAGCCAAAGTAGTAGATCTACACCAACTTGCCCAGAGTGTGGTAGGAAACACAAGGGTGTTTGTTATCGAGCAACGGGTGCCTGTTTTAGATGTAGTAAAACTGGCCACATAATGAGAGATTATCCTGTTGGGTTCAAAAATGCCAGCCGTCCCAGTAACAAGTTCGGTTGGATCCGCTTCTGCATTAAGAATGAATACAAGAGCTAATACTAGAGAGAAACCTTAAAGCAGGGACGAGTATTTGCACTTGTGCCTGGTGATGTGCAGAACAACCGAATCGATGGTGTCAGGTATACTCCCTATTTGTGCTCAAAATGCATATGTACTGATAGATTCTGGTTCTACACATTCATTCGTGTTGCATATGCTTTTTCTTGAAAATTGACTAGACCACTAGAACCCATGAATTATTTGTTATTTGTATCTATACTTGCTGGGGGTTCTATGATGTGTGCTTATGTGTATACTGTGTGTGGGCATCATGATTGGGGATGTGTTGTTATATGTTGATTTGTTGCCATTGGACATTACTTACTTTGATTAT